>APFE030441806.1:1059-22235 GCA_000404065.3 Pinus taeda | reverse complement strand
TTGTGAATTGAACTTATCTACATATTTTGAACCAACTTCCTTCAAAGAAGCTGCTTCTCATGATGAATGGAAAGAAGCAATGCAAAAGGAGTATGATGCCCTCATAAAGAACGACACTTGGAAGCTGGTTGATTCTCCATTTGGAACCAAACCAATTGGCTGCAAGTGGGTCTACAAAAACAAGTACAAAGCTGATGGCTCACTTGACAAGCACAAAGCTAGGCTTGTGGAAAAAGGTTTTGCACAGAAGGAAGGGGTCGATTATGAGGAAACTTTTGCTCCCACAGCAAAATGGCCACCATCCGGACACTCTTTGCACTAGCAGCTCAGAACGGTTGGAAAGTCCATCAAATGGATGTAAAAACTGCCTTCTTGAATGGAGATCTAAAAGAAAATGTTTTTATGTCCCAGCCTGAAGGATTTGCTGTGAAAGGACATGAACATAAAGTATGCAAACTTGTGAAGTCCTTGTATGGCCTCAAACAAGCACCACGAGCCTGGTATGAAAAGCTAACTGAGCATCTTCTGAAACTCAACTTCAATCATTTTGATCTTGATGATGCAACTTTATTTGTCAAGAAAGTTGAAAAACAGTTGTATATCTTGTGGTATATGTAGATGATCTTTTAATGACAGGGAACAATGAAAGTTACATTGCATCCATAAAGAAGAAATTGGGGAAAAGTTTTGAAATGACTGATTTGGACTATGTTCATTACTATCTTGGCATTGAAGTAACCCAACATCCAAAGTCCATATTTCTTTCTCAAAAGAAATATATTGGAGATTTGTTAAACATATTTGGCATGATAGAGTGTAATCTTCTTACCACTCCAATGGAACAAAACTTAAAGCTCACATCTATTGAAGGAAACAAATTTGAGGATGCAACAAAGTATAGACAACTTGTAGGAAGTCTCAACTACCTTACTACTACCAAATCAGACATTTCATTTCCTGTTGGAATCCTCTCCAGGTTTATGCAAAAGCCTTGCGAGGGACATTGGTCTGCTGCAAAAAGAGTTCTAAAGTACTTGAAGGGAACTCAAGACTATAGAATCAAGTACACACAGGTGGTTGACTTCAGTTTGATCGGATACTCTGATTCAGACTTCGATGGAGACAAGGAAACTGGAGTATCTACTTCAGGATATGCTATGAGTCTTAGATGAGGAGCTTTCTCCTGGAGATCACGCAAACAATCAGTTCCAATAGATTCCACAACAGAAGCAGAATACGTGGCAACAGTTGAAGCAACAAAAGAAATTGTGTGGCTCAGGAAAATTCTTGAAGATTTGCAGGTAAAACAAATACAATCAACTCCACTCATGATTGAAAACACCTATGCAATAAAGTTGGCCAAGAACCCAAAGTTCCATGATCGAACAAAGCATATCAATACTAAATATCATCTGATTCGACATCATGTTGAGGCCAAAACAATCCATCTCCGTCATTGTTCCACAAATGAGTAAATTGCAGACATCTTCGCCAAAGCACTCGGAAAAGTAAAACTTGAATGATTCATAATGATGCTTGGACTCACCAACATCCCTTCAGATTAAGGGGGGGAATGTTGTCACCTAATCTTCATGATTGGGGAATTTCTGTAAATAAATAAATTAGGAATGTGAACAGTCATCCGGAGATGAACTGAACAATCACTCGTAATTGTATATAACAATAACCTACCTATGGAATAATAGACGAATCAGTTTTAATGCCTTTGGAGAGTTACTTCCTGGCCTGACAGCACCAAAATTTTAAGCAAAGTTTTCAAATCGACCTCTTATTGGAAACTTCATGTTTCCCAAGGCAACTTTAGATGTACAAAGCGTTTTTATCCAAAGTTCATTTCGTAAATGTAGAGGATTTCTTCCTCGTCTACTTTGTTATATCCAAAGTAGGTTTCGCTTCTTGTATGCTGCCACTGCCATTTTCTCGGATGCCACTTGTTCTTGTTGCCCTGAATTCTGTCACAACTCTTTGATGCCACATGTTCTCATTGTGTATTCATCCAGAGAGACTGACTGGTAAAGGAGATAAATATAGGTAAAGGAGGGTATTGCAGGTAAATGAGACAGATGACTATTGCAAGTAAATGAGACAGAAAACTATTGTAGAGAAGGTTATCTCTGAAGCTCATGTCTGTAGTTAGGCACACTTCAAATGCCAAAGTTCTCCATTTTGCAAGTGAGGCTTTTGGTTTTTTCCCTGCCAAAGTTCTCCACTTCGCAAGTAAGGTTTCTTTCCTGTTTTCAATCTGCAAGATGTAGACTTAAACAACTCATAGTCAACTTAAACAACTCATAAAATAAATATTCATTCAATTCATTAGATTAGCAGAACATTTATATGGAAAAATAGAGATTTGAAAACCCTTAGACTCCAGCTTCATCTACATTAATTAGTTTCAGGTATTTGTTCACATAGATATTTTGCAATACAAAAATGCATACCAAACTGCAAAATGAGGTTCTTTTATGAGGTTGTAAATAATATGTACATGTTTCTCTGCTTAATGTAGCAACTGGTCCATTGGTCCATGGCCCACCCTTGTGAATGACTTATATAGACTAAGTTTACCTCGTCATAGTAGCCAATGGTTGTTTTGGTTGGCGTAGTGTATGTTTATTGCATGTCCCCTCTCATCTTCACTAGTTCAGCCTTAACATTGCCACTTATCGCATTTTGTCTTTAGCATAAGCGTTTTCAATGTTTCTATTCTTTCTGTTACATTTTTTCCATGTTTCTGTTCTTTTTCTTACATTTTTTTTTGTTGACTAGGATCAACCTCATATTTGGCTTAGAGTTTCTTCTCAAGGAGGCCCAGGACTTTGCCCAAGGATTTCTACATATCTTTCTATATTTCTACTATTTTGGTCTTTCTATTGTTCTGGTAGACTCAGGAGAATGCATTGAAGGTATTCTAGTGCGCTCAAGAGAATGAGAAGAATACCAAAATTCTGTTATTTTTTGCCCAAGGATTTTTGTGCATCTGTGCATGACGTATATTTTCTGCTATTCTAGTGTGCTATGGAGAATGAGCTGAGCTGAAGGTATTCTTGTGTGCTCATTCTACTATTCTAGTGCATTCAGGAGAATGAGAAGATTACGGTGTTATGGTGCACTCGAGAGAATGTGTTGAAATTGGCAAAGCATACAGAGTCTACAAGAAATAAGCAAAGCCAAAATTGTTAAAGCATACAGAGTCTAAAAGCAATAAGCAGAGATTGCAAACAATAAGCGACAAGTGAAGAAAAGTGGCGAGAGAGAGATTGGCTTACCGTTTGTTGACAAACTTTCTATTCATTTGCGCTCTTCATTCACTGTTTTTCCACTATTGCTTATGAATTTGACTGATTGACATGCAAAATATTTTTCCAATATTTCTCATGAATTTGGCTGACATGCAGAATTCACGGGACATTGAGGAGATGCCTGTAGGGAGGAAGTTGAATTGATAGGCTACAACTGTCCATAATTCTTAGAACATCTCATGATAGTTCATCTCAAATCCCCCAAGCAGTGGCAAGAGGGTTGTAGTTGATTCAAATAGAACCTGATTTTCCAGTTGAATTGATAGGCTACAGCCATAGAGAATGAAATACAACATCAAATCCCCCAAGCAGTGGCATGAGGGTTGTAGTTGATTCAAAGCGAACCTGATTTTTCAATTTCTATTTCAGCTTCTCCAGAACCAGTTTTCGCAGATATTTATGATTTAGATATAGAGGGTACAACAGCCATATTTCAGAGACCTTTGTGACTTCAGAGGTGCTACACATCTGTAACCTTGCTAACATTTCTCTTGCATTGCAAACGAAATATGCTTCCAGAAACATGTGTCATACACACAGAAGGGTCACACATATGTAACCTTGCATGGAAAAATGGGGCCACGTAGGATTTTAGAGACACAAATAAAAAATGGCCGCGTGGTAGTCCTTGATGTGCCTATGACGTGCAGGTTCCATGCAGGTGCTTATCTCTCAACGCTCTTCTCCTGTGCTGAAGGTACACACTATCAAATAACCAAAACACATTAATAAGTTCATGGACACTAACAAGTTATTATTTTAAATTAAATATATTCAATAATGTGATTTTTTATTTAAATTTAAATGAGCGTTGATTTTAATGTGATGTTGTATATTTTATCGGCTTTTAAAATTTGTATGTTGAAGGATTTGTGCTTCTAAATGGAAAGTAGGTGCTGCGTGTTCGATATCTTAAAATGCCTCACGAATATTGTTGTGTCTTACAATCACTTGTATTCAAGGCATCACAACAATTCATACTAACAAGTGCATGCTTCATGACGGATTTAAACTGAATTCATCTAAGAGTACGTATTCATTACCCCTGTTCCGTTGTCATCAATCCATCATCATTTAATCTTACTAAAGCATCAGATTATTTACAGTTTGATTGAATTTATTTACAGGTTATCAAGTGACGTGAGCCTGCAAAAGTATGCTAATACCGCAGAAGAATTTTAAACTAATGAGAGCGAGTTGATCCAGGGTATTCACAAGAACCTAATGAAAAGCATAGCCCAATAGAAAAAAATTAAACCCAAGACCTTCAAAACTTCCTCTTGCTAGATTTTCTAACCTCCGTAGGATCGCATAGAATATCAGAACACGATCGCTTCAAAATGTGCCAAAAATATGTAAGAGTAATCGATTTCTAGATCAAGATCGAATAAAGTTGCACAAACACTCAATAATGGTAGAGGTGAAATCACTTGCGTGTGCAGATAGGAACCATGAGAATCTAATACTGATGAAGGCAGGTGGAAGTCACAATGTAGAAGGCCACCGCAAATGGTCATCATCCATTCATAGCAAAATACAAAAACAATAACATGCACGACAGGGGCTATGAAATTCTAATTAATGGTTAGACTGAAAGCAAGGGGAAATCACAGTTTAAAAGGCCACCATGAACACACTCAGGTCGTAGCCATAGGTAGCTTCAAAATACAATACAAATCCTGCATCCCACATTATTCATTTCATTACAAAAAAGGGCACGCAAGACATCCTGACATATCTGCTGGATCATAGAAGGCGGCCATGGTTGAAAAATCACCAGTACAGAATCTACATGCCACCTTAAGAAACCATATACATTTCGTCACATAGAGTAATTGTGGTGCAGCTGCCAGCCCTAGTGAGCAGAAGCCTGAAGAGAGCACCTCTTCGATACATTCCAACATTTTCATTGATCAGAAATAGATGCAATCCAAAAGTGACATGTTCGCCTGAAAGAGTGACAAAACGAAGTCATCATCTTGCCCTAAAACCCATCAAGTAACCCATCTCAAAGATGTAACCTTTCCACACAGCTAAGATCCGATCTAGAGAATCGAAGACCATGTCCAAAAAAGTGTTCCATGCATAGCAAAACATGCTTGAAGATGCAACCATACCATGTAGCTAGGAGCCAATCTAAATATCTAATGTCCATGGCCAGAGATGTGCATTCAATGCATAGCAGCAACAAAATTAAGGGTCTTCAAGTATCGGAGAATGGGCAGACCCTTACTCACCAACACTTTGTAGATGATACCATGTTGCAAGGTATTCCCATAGTGAAAGAAGTGGCTACCTACAAGCAAATCCTCAATGCTTTTGCAAAGGCTTCAGGTATGGAAGTTAATCTCACAAAATCAAAAATATTCTTCTTTAATGTTGACATTGCTATTCAAAGGAATATCTCAAGAATGCTTGGCTTACAAAGGGACTCCCTGCCCTCAAAATATTTGGGAATACCTCTCACAGACAAGCCAATGATTAAAAATATTTGGGAACCTGTGCTAATTAAGTTGCAGGATAAAGTTAAAAAATGGACCTTCAGAGCCTTGAACTTGGCAGGCAGATTGGTTCTGACAAAGGCAGTTCTTCAATCCATCTCGATTTTCATGTTATTAGCCCTTCCAACTCCCAAAGGAGTCTTAGAAAAAATTAGAAATATTCATAGAGATTTTCTGTGGGGTAAGGAGGAAACAAGGAAGAAATGGGCCCTGGTTTCCTCGGAAAATATCTACAAACCCAAAATCCATGGCGGTCTAGGCTTAGATGATCAGGAGATTCTAAATAAAGTACTAGGAGCCAAGCTTTGGTGGCGATGGGTGCAAGAGCCAAGAGCCCTTTATGCAAGGGTCTGGAAAGAAAAATATGCTAGTTCTTGGCACACTAATAATCTCATCAGAATGTCGGGAGATATAAGGGGCTCTCTCATCTGGAACATGGTTTGGGAGAATAGAAATATAGTGCAACAACACAGTTTCTAGGAAATCAAAGATGGTGAGCAAGTACTCTTTTGGGAGGACAAATGGCAACAAGAACTAGTGTTGTTAAAGGAGGACTTCATAAGTCTCAAACAAGAAACATATTCCCAAGGATTGAACAAATTTAAAGATTTCTGGAACTTCCCTCAGGGCCAGGACAAGTAGAGAAACTGGAGTAACATTGATTGTAGAATTAACAACCTCATAACAACAAAAGCAGAAGCACTGAGAAGCATTTTAAAACAGAGGATGATCATGGTCACAAAGGGGTAGGATCAATTGCGATGGGGTAACAACAACAAAGGTACCTTCAATCTCAAAGAGGGAAAGTATATTCTCCTGGGGCTGTAGTCCTGTGTTCTAGAAAAATCTTGGAGGTAACTCTGGTCTCACCAAGGATGGATGAAATCAAGCTCTTTACGTGGCTGGTGAACCATAAGAAAATTTTGACTTGGGACAATATTAGAAAAAGGTCATCTTGGGGCCTTCTAAATGTCAGCTTTATGAAGAGCAAGAGGAGACTATGGAGCACTTCCTCAACTGCTGCTCTTACACCACCTTGCTATGGAATTCCTTTTCTAACATTTTCCAACAATCAGACAGGGACAGAGAGAGCATCACAAATATCCTAAATAATTGAAGGAGGAGCTTTTTGGAGAATGAGGCGCTTAATCAGGCATGGGATTTCACACCAGGATTCATTAGCTGAAATGTTTGGAAAGAAAGAAATAAGATAATATTTAAGAATGAAAAAGCCAACCCTCAGAAGCTATATGATTTGATTCTAATGTAGATAAGGGAAAGAGTCAGCACCACAGTGCGCAATATCCCACAGACTCCTCCATCGAAAATGGAGCTGAGAACACTCAGACTGCTGGGATTGCATAAGATCATTCCACAAGGGCTTGGAAAACAGAAAACGACAATTAATACAGAGAAAGATTGCTGGCAGCCTCCTCCGAAAAATTACTTGAAATTCAATATTGATGGAACATCCAAAGGTAATCTGGATTATCTCGGTTTGGAGGAGTTTTAAAGAATGAAGAGGGAAGAATCATATTAATCTTCCACAGCCATTTAGGTAAAGCAAACAATAACATGGTGGAACTAATGGCGATGGAGCAGGGCCTAGAGATTCTGATTAAAAATTGTATCTGAAATGTCATTATAGAGGCAGACTCCAAAATCACCATCAACTCTATAAAAAGAATCAGTTGTGGATCCAAACCAAAGAAAGCCTCAAATCATTGGAGACTAATCCAAGTTTATCAAAGGATTCAGGCTCACCTTCAAGATTTGGGATCTGTTAGTTTCAGTCATGTGTGCAGAAATGCTAACAAGCTTGCGAACATTCTAGCCAACCAAGGGGTGAACAATGAAGAATGCAGGATGGTGAAGAAGAGGCAGGATTTGCCTCATAATCGTTTAAAGGTTCTTTGCTATAACCAAGTGGCAGAGGACATTCAGGTGGTCCATCGTAGTATAAATGCATTCTTAGATTCGTTGGGCAGAGGACAAGCTTATTAGTTGCAAAGTATTGTTGTCACTTTATTGGCATTCATTGAAGCAATGGGACATGGTTGTTGACTAATATGACAAACATTCTGAGCATTAGTGGTTGTGGAGTTTTGTTAGTTGAATAGCCCATTGTGATTGAGTGACATGACAACAAAAATATTGTATCCTCTTAATAAGAGTCATGCTGGTCAATTGTAATTTGGCTTTGTGGTGGCATATTCTCACTCTTACCCACTGTTGATCATTTTCAAGTTACTGCTCAAAGGATTCCGCCTACAATCATACTTCAAAGAATTTCATAAGCTACAAATTTGAAAAAGAATTCATGAAGTGAGTAATGTCGTGGTGTATTGATGTGTTGGGAAGTCATCAAATATGCCCTAAATTATTATATAAATAGTTGCATTCACCACATTTTTTTTTCAAACTTCTCTTTCATCCCATAGAATAGGGAAACATGTCATTGGACAGGGAAACATGTCCTCGTTTGTCCATTTATGATGAAGGCCTGGGGAGAATTTGACATTGAATTCATTTACATGTAAGATGATTTCTTCTTTTCATTAAAAAAAATATTAAACTAGGATAATTTTGTTAAAAATTATATAAATTTCAAATACCAAAATCTAAGTTTGAAATGTATAACTTACATAATTGGAAAGGAAATTTGTATCTCATATGTAATAATTATGTGCGTTGAATATACTTCTCCATTAAAAAAAATAGAGAATGGGAAAATTTTCAAAAACTGTGCAAATTGATTGATATTTATAAAAGCAAACAAAACATAAAAATAAATTAAGTATTGCTCTTAAAAATTAATTTCCATTTTTCAAAAATTCAGTTTAAGGTAGAAAAATCTTTATAAATATAAATATCTTTATAAACTAGTCAAATTCAATAACACATCTGACTTGGCGACTTTGCATCGGCCCTAGCCATTTATTCTGCAGGGGACAGGTGGTGTATAATAGTTTATTGCATTCTAGGCACCCTGCAGGTGGTGTACAATACTTTATTGAATTCTAGGCAACCTGTTCGAAGAGGACCTTTTTAACGTGCTCTTTAATTTCCATATCATGCGAATGTGTGAAACCGTCTCGTTCCTTGTAAAACAGCTGCATTAATCTTACATGATCAAAAAACAGTCTCCTGCAATTGTTCGGCACGTACTGTTTTGTTTTGAGATATTCGCACTTAAGATCTGCGATGGCTTTTTCCAGGAGAGTATAAACATATTCGAAAGCTTCTTCCTCTGAAATTTCTGGATGCTCCTTCATGTAACACTCAATGGCAGAAACCACCTCGCCCTGACCTCTCTCCGCCTACATTAATCAATAGTAAAATAAGTGACCGTCCAGATAAATAAATAAACTAGAAGTGCTGCTGCTTAAGAAGAAACGATGGATTATAAGAGATTGAGTACACTGCCTGGTAAGTTTTGGTAAGTTTTGGTATCATTCAGCAAACGCCCTATCAAACCTATGAGATATGCAAATTTGGATCGATAATCTATTTGGCAGAGTATGTGATCTGTAAGAAGCTCTCCAGTGAAAAGAACACAAATCAGAATGAGAGTCGGCCCTGATACAGAGATACTAGCGGTCGCTATGTATTCATGGAACGACGGCACAAATTCAGCTTCCGACCATTTTGCTTAGTTCGTGTAAGCTTCAAGCACGAGCTCCCACTGCTCTATACTTTCGTGGAAAATGGAAAGCTCCATTTATCAACTTATCTATACTTTCGTGGGAAATGGAAAGCTCCATTAATAATATCAAACTTGGAAGTTTAATTATACTATACATACCAAATTTCAATGTAACTGAGCACGTCATGACCCTGTCTCTCGCGCCCTTCTTACGCTATTTCATTAACCAGATTGTACAGAACAAGGAAGCATATTTTCATGTGCTCTTGCATTCGGTCTAACAGAGACAGATCCCATCTAAAACAACAAAGAGTCAGGAAGAGTCAGGAATGTGGATGTATATATAGTTAATAATTAGTAATTATTGCATCCGAGTTATCGAAATTTAGAGGGTTAGTGAACAGAGTCGACTCAAGTATAGAATAATGTATGGTTTACTCAATGCCATTTTAAGTGCAAGAGCTTTAGCTAGAATCGTGTATGAGTCAGTTAATTGAGTCAAGTATAAGTTAGTTAGAGTTTGGTTTTTATTGAAAAAATAAAATATAGTGTATGTTTGCATCTTAAATTATTTTGATTTAGTTATTAATTGGAAAATGATAAATACCCTATCAATAATGGGCAAAAGGAGTTGTGAGAACAACTATTGAGATGCCAATTTGCCAAAATCTATTGAAATGTTGGATGTGATTATTGTGAAGTTTTTTTTTTAAAGAAAACTCTCATAAATAGCATGATATGTGGAAAGATGAAGCGTATGTGGGGATTAGCTCCTTCTGTACAGATTTCTTCTCATAACAATGTAGTTTACTCATGGAGTTTTGTTGGTTACCTTTTTCATTGAACTTAACACTCTCATCCCATGAACCCTCGAGAGTTCTGTTAGAATGAAAGGAGTTTTTTCATTGAAGGGTCGATCATATTTTTCAATGGTTGAGAACCACTTTAGATATTGATTAACATGAGCCTTGTATAATGTATCTTGTACAACTAATTTATGATTTCAAAGTTAATCTAGTGTCTTATGAAAATATGTAATTGACTCCACAATTCAAAGTCATGCGCAAAGAAGAGAGTCCAAAGACCTACCGGAAGTGTTTAGAACAAATATGATGTAGCAAAATCAAGCTATAAGTTTTCAAAATTAATCTAGCGTGTTACGAAAATATGCAATTAACTCCACAATTCAAAGTCATACTCAAAGAAGAGTGTCCCAAAACCTACCAAAAGTGTTTAGGACAAATATGATGTAGCAAAATTAAGCTATAAGGTCATAGTGCATACACAATTTGGAAACAAACTTGAATTCTTCATCTTCACTAGAAATCCAAGCATCCACACATGGTCATGGCAAGTTTCAATAAAATGATATTTATCACAATTACATTTTGAATCTAAGAAACACATAAAAAATAGTAGTCAATTTTCAATAAGGGATAAACATACACCATATTTTACTTCACATCCACAACGATCACCATATTTTACCTTACATCAACAACAATCAACACATAAAACCCTTGAACAAAGTAGCAACTTCAGGTATCCCATAGCTATAAATCAAATCCCAATAGAGTGAACAAAATACCAATGTTCAAAATATAAGTAAAAACCATACCTTCTTTTCTCCATTATGAACTCTCCTTCATAGACCAATCCAATTTCACAAAAAACAAAAGGTGACACCATTTCCTATTTAAATATTGATATCTTCCAACTATTTCCTAAACTCTTATTTTATTGTTATAAGTCCACTGCAAAAATATATGCTCACCACAAAACTCAAAATTGTCGTAAGTATGGTGGTAGAAGCAAAATACAATGACATGCCATCTTAAAACTCTATCTACTCCTACAAGTTGGGGTAGATGAATAAGTTACAATTAAGTGTAACATTAATCTGAACTCAAGATTCCCCATCTTGTTTGAAGAGTTTAGCTTGCCTTGAAATTAAACAAGAGCTTACCACTAACATTCTATGTATATAATTTTGTTGTTCATGTAGAGTCATAAGTTGAGAAAAATAAATTTTATGATATTGAACCTCTACTTATGGGTATGAACACAAAATACAAGGATGTGAATGTCCTTAAGTGTTAGAGTTACTAATTAATTCATGGCTGAAGTGGGAGTATCACCTCCACCATCCGATCCCATCAAAATTAAAAAAAGAACCATTGCCTTAGTTCAATCCAAGGGGCAACCACCACCACAAATATGAAGGTAGAATTTATTTTTTAATCCAAGTAACGAACTTAAAATTTTGTATAGATATGGATGATTAGGAGATAAGAAGCATGTAGAGACAAAGTCACAATGCAATTGTAGTTGTTTGTTGTTTAGGTGTAGTTCTTCACTGCTAATAGATGTTCTTTGTTGAAACTATTTCTTGAAGTCAAGGAAGTGAATATATGATAATCGCACGAAATTTGATGATTACATTTGAATGTTTAGGCACCACCTTGAGATGTGAGTTATAACTCATGGAATGTTTGCTGGGAAACTGTTGGTTGGCATTTTAGGTTGTTGTAATATTTTATGTCATTTCTTATGATTGCATAGTTGTGATAACTACCCTTTGTATTGTGAAGTGAAGGGGAAATTTTAAGAGTGATTCTTTTATATCCAAGCCTTTATTTGTTAATAGCTAAACTGTAGCCAATGGATTATGTCTTGATAGTTCATATGTTGATTAATATGTGAGTATATATGTATGGATACAACACTACGAAAAAATTTTGTGGAAACTCCCATATTTCCCTGTAGTGGTGGAAACTCATCTATAGTTTATTGTTAAAACAAAGCATTTTTTTTTGTTAAAATCTAGGTTTTACATGTTGCAAAACTGGGACTACGAGCTTGATTTTTCATTATATTCCTTTCGATGCTACAATACATATTTATACATGTTGAAACATCCAATGCCATGGACCGAAAACCATCGCGTCTGAAACCACGGATTGAAAACCATCGCATCCAAAAGCATGTGTGAAAAATCATGCACAAAACCATAAGTAGGTCCACCCAACCTAATATAGGGTCCAAAAACAAAATTTTTTGGGGCACTGCCCCAAACCCCATAAAGTGGGGTTACCTGCACCCCTCAAACCCCCTGTGACCCCCATGCTATGCAATCGGCGAAATGAAGAGGGGACTCTGCCCCCCTTCTAACCCTATAGTCAACTATGTTGGTTAGTCATGGAAAGAATATAACACAACCCAACATTCTCCCACTTGTTTTTTTCTTTCCACAAGGGGCCACAAGAGAGCTTAGTCATTTATCCAGCCTACAACACCCATTGTTTCTCTACACCAAGAGAACTTCACAAAGCTCACATATTTTGTCAATTCAATTGCAATATTCTTTAAAGTGTCCACGTTAAACAGCAACACCTTTTTGCCTTCTATCATATCCCTCACAAAGTGATACTGAACATCAATGTGCTTTGTCTTTGAATGATATGTAGGGTTCTTTTCCAAGAAAATTTCACTTTGGCCGTCACAGTATATCCTTATAACTCCCTGTACTAACCCCATACTTGAACACAATCTGTGCAACCAAACTACTTCCTCGCCGCATGAGTGGTTCGAATGTATTCTACCTCTATAGCTGATAGTGCCACTACAGATTGTTTCTTACTCATCCAAATGACTGCACCTCCAAATAGGTTAAACACATAACCACTTGTAGGTCTTCTCTAATCCAGATCTCCAACCCAATCTGTATCAACAAAGCCACGAATATCCAACACTCTCTCCAATCCTAGTCTTCCTTGATAGCACAAACCATAATCACTAGTGCCACACTAATAGCTGAAAACTCACTTCGTTGTTGTCCAGTGCTCCTTCCCTGGTTTTGAGAGAAACCTGATCAATACTCCCACTGCATGTGGAATTTCTGGTCTAGTACAAACCATTGCATGCATTAGGCCGCCAACTACACTTGCATATGGAACACGGCACATGTCCTCTTCCTCTTCTTGTGTCTTGGGACACTATTTAGCAGATAAATTCACACCTACAGGAATTTGAACCTTCACCAGTTTACTATCTTGAATATTAAACCTTTGCAGTATTGTCTCGACATACCTCCTTTAGGTTAACCGAAGCTTCCTCTTTGTTCGATCTCTTTTAATTTCCATGCCCAAAATATAGTTTGCAGCACCAAGATATTTCATGTTGAATTTGGAGGACAATTGCGTATTCAAATCATGGATAATTTCTGTCATTTCCAACGAGCAACATATCATCCACATACAAGACCAGATAAATAACATAGTCACCAATTAAGTTAAAATACACACAATGATCTAGTTTGCTTCTGGTGAAGCCAAGTGCCCATATAAATGTATCAAATTTCTGATACCACATCCTTGGTGACTGTTTTAACCCATACAGAGACTTCTTTAACTTGCATACCAGTTCTTTCTTACCCTTCACTGCAAAGCCTTCAAGTTTCCTGATGTAGATTTCCTCTTCCAGACCCTCGTGAAGAAATGATGTCTTCACATCCATATGTTCTACCTCAAAATCAAAAGTAACAGCAACATATAAAAGTAATCTAATAGAAGTTACCTTTGCAATAGGAGAAACAATATCACCAAAATCAATTCCCAACACCTGTGAATAACCTTTTTCTACCAACCGAACTTTGAATTTCTCCACCTTTCCTTCTGCATTTATCTTATTTTTGAACACCCATTTGCTGCCAATGGGTTTCCTTCCAGCGGGCAACTTCACCAGATCCCACGCCTCATTTTTGTGCAAAGATGTCATTTCATCGACCATGGTCTCTTTCCAGAGTTTTCCATCCTCTGAATCTATTGCTTCCTTCACTGTTAACTAATTTTCTCACAACTATAGTTTGTGGCTCTTCATCTTCTGATTTCTCCTCTATTGTAGAGTCTGATTCTTCTTCCTTAAGCTCAAACTCTATCTTCTCAGGTTCCTTTGGTTGGACTTCATGTTTAATAACATCTTTTACCTCTCTGAACACCACATATCAACTATACACAACCTTCCTTGTTACTAGGTTCTAAATATTTTAACCCTTTAAACCATCCTTATACCCAATAAAGATGCACTTTTCAGATTTACTATCCAACTTGGTTCGTTTCCCCTTTGGAACATGTGCATATGCATCACATCGAAATACCCTCAGATGTGAAAGAGAGGGTTTCTTACCAGTCCATAAATCTTATGGAATCCTATCCTCCAACGCTAATGAAGGTGATCTGTTGACCAGGTAACATGTTGTCTCCACCTCCTCTGCCCAAAATTCTTGTCCTAACTCGACATCACTGAGCATGATTCTTGCCCTTTCCATCAATGTTTTGTTCTTTCTTTCTACAACTCCATTTTTCTAAGGTGTATATGGAGTAGTCTTCTGATGTGCTATACCTCACTTCTTACAAAATTCTTCAAATTCCTTACTACAAAATTCTCCACCGTTATCTCTCCTCAGCACCTTTATCTTCTTCTCTATCTAGTTTTCCACCAAGCCTTAAATTCTTTAAACCTATCAAAGACTTCAGATCTCTTCTTAAGGAAATGTATCCATGTATTCCTTGAGAAGTCATATATAAATGATACATAGTACACAGACATACCCAGTGATGGAACCTTCATAGATCCAAACACATCACTGTGCACAAGCTCTAATATTTAATTCACCCTCTTACCATTAGCGGGGAAACTAACCTGATTCTGCTTTCCATATATATAATTTTCATAGAAATCAAAATCCAGAGAGCTATTACTCATACCTTCTACCATACCTTTACCATGAAGTATTTGAAGGCCCTTCTCTCCAATATGTCCAAGCCTTTGATGCCACAACATGGTCTTCTCTCCAGATACCACTAGACTTTTTGCACCACTTTCAGGAACCACAGAACTGTTGCACCCATTAACAACAATGCTACCTTGAAGATTGTATAGAGTTCTAATTCGAACTCCCTGCATCAATACCAGTGCCCCTCGAACCATCTTGCAGGTATCCTTCTCGAACACTGTTTTTACACCTGCAACATCCAGTTTGCTTACAAAAATCAGATTTTTGGCTAATGCAGGAATATGAAGAAGACCCAAAAGTGTTCTAACAATTCTAGCCTTCCTGTCATCCCCCAAGAAGACCTCACCACCATCATATTTCTCATACTCGCAGAACCACTCTCTATGAGGAGTGAAGTGAAAGGATACACTTGAGTCAATCAACCATGCCTCATGATCTACATTCCACTTTGATTTACAACACACTACAACCTCTTGTCACCAATATCCGATGTGTGACATCCTCACTGCTATGTGTCACCCTTTTCTTTCCTCATATAACCCTTGAAAATGTCGAATCTTCTTGCGATGTGTCCATCATATTGCCATGCCATGATGATGTCAACTGCCACTTGGCCCTTATCGGAACCAAACCAATCATGCACTACGAAGTGTCATGTATCAGAGTTAATCATACGTAGTTATGCTTATTTTATCATATCTAATGATGTTGAGCCACATGGCCCCTTGGATGAGAGAGAAAAGGGTCGTCCTCCCTTTGTTATGTAACGAATTTCTTTATTAACCTGTTTCGGTGCTTTCCTAATAGTTTAACACTATCAATACTTTTCCCAACATTTTCAACACTATCAGTCCTTTCCATATCATACATTTCTATGATTTGCAAAATTTGCATGTTCCAAAATTCTTTGATATGCCATCACCGGTTTACTATGTGTCATATGACCTGATCATTGATATGACCATGCAACTTTGATCGTCGATCTCTGATATCGCTAATATGCTCTGATGTACCATATGCCTTGGACCTTTGATCTCTAATTGTCAATATTGGAGATAAGATATTGTAGATTTTCTTTAAACTTCACTACCGCTGCTTTAGAAAACTTTGATATGTAGGATCAGGGGTTTATACTTAGGCATTTTCCTTTTTTCTCTAGCTTTCGAAAGGGGAACTTTGATCTACTCTAAATTTTGATCCTGGAGTCCATATGGGGAGTCCTATATACTGTTGGAAGTATTCTTCTGAGAACTTTCCCATTGAGTGGTCTAATTTAGTTTTGAGTTCTTCTATGGTTTAGAATATGGTTGAAACGTTTCCTTCTTTTTTTCACCCTTCTAACAAATGAAAAACAAATAATGCAGAGGGTTATAATAGAATGATTAGTTCCTCATAGGCCTATAAGAGGGTTAAAAGAAGGATGCATCATTAGGAGGGTGAATTCAAGCTCATCAATGTCTTAGTAAGACTCCACTATTCATTTCTACTATGCCATGCACTATGAAGAGGAGCTCTCCTTGGTCCAGTGCACTGAGGAAGCATGAAGGAGGAACGATAAAGGCTTCATCCTTCAAGACTGCACCATATGCCCTAAATAAAAGAGGAGGAGACTTGAAAGCGTTGTTTGACTAGTCAAGGGAAGGGAGGAGGCTTCCTTTAGCCTTACCTAGTGTGTCATGTGCTCTTCAGTAAGAGGATAAGCAACGCTTGGGTGGACTGCACATAGGGGAAGAGGGAAGGTGAAATCTTCAACCTTCGAGAGTGCACTATGTGCTAAAAGGGAAAAGGCTTGAAAGACAACACCATTTTCTTTCACAAGGGGTCACTATGGCTTTAGAGTGTGCTTTTCATCCTAGGCTAGAATATTTTGACCCAATAGTGGGTGCTTGACAATATGGAGTGTAGTTTTCATTAGGGGAGTCCATAGGGATGAAACCACTTTGGCTAGGAGGGTTTTCACTGCATTGGGAGGATAGGAGGGTCTTTGTATGGCATGACTTTCCTCTACAAAATGGTTGAAGAGGTTAAACATGTTAGCTAGGAGTTATTTATGCATCATCAAGGTAGAGGTGATTAGAACTTAGGGTAGTGAGTCAGTATAACTAAGAAATATTAGTTGACTTCCGTTGGGAGCATCATAATGTGTAGTAGTTTTTAGGTGATCTTGAGGAGGAATTAGTGAACCATTCTTGGTGAGTATGATTGTGAAATTTAGTCCCATGAATAGGTTAAGCTCTTCCCTTGGTAAGAGGTGTAATTCCTTCATAACTTGCACTAGGCTAAAGGACCAAGAAGGGCTCCAAAATGGCTAAGTGTGAAATCGACAAAGAAAAAGAGAGAAACACATTTGAATACGACTCAAACATGGATCACACACATAAAACCATCAATAAAATCCATAAAGATACACAAGATCCATGGATAACAATCAAACCTTGAAACAACAAGAAAGCGACGCTTATTTCTAAGTGCGAGAGTTGAAGCGACATTACGTAACTTAGGACAGAAGTTGCGACAACAATGACTACTGTAAACAAAAAGTGCACTAAGTTGTAGGAATCTATCTAGAACATATTATAATTATATTTAAGACCATATAATGTAGAAGAGTGTTCCATAACTAAATTTGGTGATACAAAAAGGTGTGACACATGTAGGATTGAAAAAACAAAAGCAACAACTATGATAGGAGGAAAACATAAAGACAACACTTGCAAAATGCGAACAACCTTGAAAGAGACACATGCCATAACTAAGATAACATGAAAAATACACTTATTAAAGTGAAATAGACAAAAAGAGATAGACTTGAATGTGAAAATGACACTTGTGAAAGTGAAAGTGCACAAAAGACGATAGTTGAGAAAACATACCAAAATGGAAGTACAAACACAACAAAAGTGAGGGGGACTATCAATAAAGGTGCACATTTACTTTTGAAATGAGTTGAAAATTGCATAGGCATTGTCTTCATGCGTGGTGCAATGGTTGCTTAAGCTTGCATAAAGGAATTTTACTTATGATCTGAAGGAAGATTGAGCATGTGTGTTCAAGTGACTTGACAATTTAAAACTAGGAATAAGGCTTAATTGTTTTACAAAACATCAAACTACCATGAAGTAACCATAAGATCATAGACCTTAAGATCCTCATTAGGATCCAAAATTAAAGTGTGGGAAAAAAATTGGAGGGTTTTGAATGAAACTTCAACACCTAGCAACACACTGGCAGAACTCTAGATTCTCTATTTAGGTTTAATCTCTAAGTGCAAGGTATAAGTATTTCAAGAAGTATTGATTTTCCATATAGGTTACCTTAGTTTTGTTAATTATCCTAGTTAAAGATATAGTCCCCTTTATTCTTGGTTCAACTTTAAACACATCAATATAAGACTAGCTATGCCTTGATTCTTTCAATAGGGGATAAGAATAGTAATTATATAGAGCTTATAAGCACATTCCCCAGTGTTTATTTGCTATTAAAGAGCCTGAACAATACCCATATGGAGTCGCCTATAGAGAACAAAAGCATCAATTCACTACCAGTAGGCCTAGATAGGACCTTGACGAAGTTGCTTTCTTCAACTCTTTGAGCAGGAAGCCTTTCTCTTCTTTCACCATTTAATTATTTTATTTACAAAACTGTGCTTAGGAACTTATTTACTTAATGGGGTGGAAGAGGGATATGGAATTATTTTGAGAAGAAGAGGTTTCTTTGTGTTTTAAGGGATTTAAAATATACATGTTTGTTTTAAATATTTTCTCCTTTCCCTTCTCTACCCAGTCAAGTTGACATGTCTAAGCATTCAATACAAGGTTGAGTTAGAAATAAGGTCCTAATAAAGATACTAACTTCGTAGTTCGACTAGAGGCTTTCTATCTGGAACAAATCAAATTTTCCATTTAGACATCATTCACTTGAAAGATATGTAAACCCAAGATAGAGAAGAGGTAACAAGTTAGACAAGCATTATTCATCATCATAATTTCCCTTTTCAAGTTTTTACACATTGGTTTCAAGCCAGACAAGAGCATCTTTCATGAAAATTCTTACAAAACAGAACAAAAATAAAATACATGACAAGACAACAAAACAAAACGGAAGAAGAAGTAAAATGGAGGTGGAAGATAAAGCGATGTGGGTAATATACAATAAGAAAATAAACAAATTCAAAGACTCAATGGAGAGAAGGATAGAGGCTGGATGCAATGCAAGGGAAACTAGATGTAACTAAGCCTTCTCCTAACATAATCAACTAGAAGGTTAGGGCTAAGTGTAATTATATTTCCAATGTAGCCATCATCATTCCTCACTTGCAACCACAAAAATAGGAGCAATTAAAACCAATACAAAACAATGTGCAATAGAAAAGATAAGAACTTAGAAAAATTGCACAACTGATTGAAGGTATGGCTTGTTACCGAAAGGTTGTGCTCTACTTAATGGTTTGAGCTAGTTTCAAACTTTACTTTTTTTTTTGAAATTTAAATTATACCAACCTTGAAGGCTTATTGTGAATACAAATTCATCTATGCTCTCCACCCTTACAAACATTAAGAAATATCGAAAATTATTAGTTACAATGAAGCTTGCTAGGTAAGACCTTGGGATCGATGGAAAAATGAATTTTCAATTAATGCATTTGAATCACAACGAGAATCTTTGGTATTATGATCATATTGGTTTATTAACATATAATGTTCACGATTCTCTATTGGTTCCCTTAGTATCTAGTTACATGAAAAATAAGCAATAAGAAATCTTAAGACATTCAATAAAATTGTTGACATTGTGAATCCAAGAAACCAATAGGAATGTTGAGTAAGAAAAATATTAGAAGCATGTGTCAAATAAAACCCAATACTAACACAAGGGTTTTGGTGAGCTGAATGATCAAAGAAAATGTAATTATTCTAGAAGAGGAAATGCTCCATGGATATAATTAGTTTCATGATATAAAAAAAAATAGATAATAAAATAGTAAGATTTAGAAGGGTTTAACAAAGAAAAACATTTCAACACAAAATGACCTTTATCTCAATCATTAAAATGACAGGCCTTGAAACCGTCAGATTTTGTGAAATATGTGTTCTCTGACCCTTAGTGTAGCTCAACATTGGAAAATTTTAGGGGCAAATTTTCGCCCTTAGGCTAAATTAAGGGGTTTTATATTTTTATTGGGCGAATATTTTGTATCATAGTACATTGTTACAAATCGCCTCAAATTTATTTTATAAAAAAATTAGGTATGGAGGTTAGCCCACCTTATTTTAATTGAGAGGGTAAAAAAAAGTAAATTTAGCCCTTGAAATTAGGAGCTCTCCCATTCGCCCTCATTTTCAAGAAAATGTATTTATGATAGTTATAAATAAAAATATAAATACACTGGAGGTATGATAAATAAATAAAAGCTATTTTTATATTTAGTCCATAACCCTCTTTCTATTTAAGAAGGCTAAAAAACGAGGTTTCATTTAAGTGAATCCTATGGGCCAAATACCATATTTATAAAAGAGGTATGATAAATTAATAAAAATATAAATAAATGAGAGGTAGGGTAAATAAATAAAACATTTTTTTATATTTATTCCATATGTCACCTTATATTTATGAGCACGCAAGCGTGTAAATAAATAAAAATATAAATGAAGTGGAGGTATGGTAAAATAAATGAAACCTCTTTCTATATTTAGTCCATAACCCTCTTTCTATTTAAGAAGGCTCAGAAAAGAGGTTTTATTTAATTGAATCCTATGGGCCAAATACCATATTTATAAAAAAGGTATGTAAATTAATAAAGTGTAAATAAATACAAATATAAATAAATTGGAGGTATGGTAAATAAATAAAACCTCTTTCTATATTTAGTCCATAACCCTCTTTCTATTTAAGAAGGCTCAAAAAAGAGGTTTTAT
>APFE030441805.1:9139-24219 GCA_000404065.3 Pinus taeda | reverse complement strand
ACACAACCTACAACAAATCCGTTGTAATATCCTCTATTTTCTCTCACAGTCTCACCTCTCTGTTTCTCGCTCACACCTAGAATACACATATATTACAACCTTAAATAAAATGCCCTCATACAAAGAGAGGGGTTGCCTTCTAGGGCAAAAAACCCTAAACTAAACATAAGTTATACCGTTAGATCATCCGCCTAATGAACGGCCCAGATTGACTAGAAATTACTATACTTTTACAAGGCAAATTTACATATGTTTTTAGCTTCGGGGGCACTTCCCCTGAGCCCCCGCCGTGGGACCACTGGCCCCCGGACCCCCCAGCCGGGGGGGATCGGCCCCCCAGGACCCCCGCGGGGGGGACAAGTCCCCCCCACATGGAGGGGTGTACAAACTTCCTGGGGTATACATCCAGCTGAAACAAAGACCTCTGAACAATCATGCTCCACACACAACAATATGAGAATCATAGCTCAGAGTTTTTCCAGAGATGTGAAAAAATGTTTTCGCAATTTGACTGCTAATTATATCAATAATTCTCAGAGATTGATAGAGTTGTTCTTAAAACATTCGTAAGAAAATAAAAATCCATTGCATATTTTAGCTAAGTACAATTATATGAAAAGAAATCAAAATCAAATAGTCCAAGAGTTCACAACAAGGTTTAATATGGTGTATAATTCCATTCCTGATGATATGAAACCTCCTCCTAGTTTGGCACTTCTCCACTATCCTGATGCCTTCGACTCAAACATGGCATATCAACTTAGGGAGAGGGACCCTGCAACTCTTGAAGAAATGTAGCAAAATGCAGTAAGTGTCGAAACAATCTGCTCATGAAGAAATCTAAATCAAAGCCTAAGAGGTCTGAGAAGAAAGTTGTTTTAAAAGAAGAACCCTCATCATCATCAGATGCAAAAGCTTGACACTCTGATCAAAACCATGGAAAGAATGATGGACAGAATGTCCATCACAGATCAACAAGCAGAGCCTTTAGTAAGGAATCTAAATTTTCGAGGCCAACAACAACAATAGTTTAGAAATAGATAGAAAGAGCAGCGAAATCAAGATCCTCAAGGGAAAGAAATAACTCCATTTCAGCAGAATTACACCGAAGGGTGGGAAGAATATGAAGAGGAAATTGTAGAAGCAAATCATTTCTTTGAAGAAGATGAGTTTCCCACCTTTCTGACACAGGAAGATCAGTTTTATGAAGAATATTTTTTACCAATCAATCAACATATTGTACTTGCCAATGATGATCTATGGGAAGTACATTCAGAAGAATACCAAAGAAGATATCAGAACGCTCTTAGTCATTTGCAGAAACAGTACAACTTAAGGAACAAAAATGTACCTGTTACATTGAATCAAAAGAGGCAAAATGCATAGAAATATACACAAAGAAAAGAAGTAGCCCCTGCAAATCAAAATAAAGAAAAGGATATTGTCATACTAAGCCGGGGTAAACCAATGAAGCCTCTACCAGCAATGTGATAAAATATAAGGAGGTTCAAAGTGAAACTCATAAGAAGTAGTCTCTAGCTAAAGGCCAGATTGGAAAGAAGGACTACAAAAGAGGTAGAAAAGCAATCCAAAATATTTAGTTTAGAGAATGAAATTTCTATGTTGAAAGTTTCAATTCCTCTGAATGAATTAGTGAAGAATGATAAGTACAAGTTTTAGATTCCTAAAATGCTAAAGGTAAACAAAATGTCAGACACAGTAAATGTTGCTGATGATGAGCCTGCAATTTTGTTTGGCCCGGCCTTAGAGGTAAGTCCTGAAGATAGTGAAATCCCACCTTTTCATCTTAGTCTCAAACTTCATGATTTCATCCTCCATAACGCCATGTTAGACTCCGGTGCCTCACATAATGTTATGCCAAAATTCATCATGGACAAGATAGGACTGAGTATCACTTGACCTTATCATGACCTTTACTGATTTTATTTGGGAAGAGTGAAATGTCTTGGCCTTATCAAAGATTTAGTAGTGTCCCTAGACCAAATTCCAGCCAAGAATTTTTTGATGGATGTAGTGGTCGTTGATATTCCTCCTCGGTTTGGTATGTTTCTTTCATGGTCTTGGGGCGAAAATTTGAAAGGAACTTTGCAACTTGACTTTTCATATGCTACTATTCCAGTAGTTGGGCAACTTAGAAAACTTTGTGGGGAGAAGAAGATGAAATTCATGATTAGTAGCAAGGAAAAACCAACAAATCACCCCATACATGTTGTACATACTAATATATATTTTTTCATTTTGTATAGTTAGATGAATTTAGTAGATGATGATATTCAGCTTAAAGAAATTTCAGAAGTTTCAGATGTTATAAGTAGTATGCAAAAAGTTTTGATTATTGAAGGAAAAGAGAAGAATGAATAATGTTTACATGCAATAAATCCTCTTGAAACGATTGTTGAGCTAGTGCAAAAAATAGAGTGTGTTGAGACAGCAAGCCATCCTCCAAAATATCAAACAGTCCAACCTTCAGAAGTTCTTTTTCCTGATGAAGAAAGTTGTCTTTGGACCATGGAGTTTTATGGTGCATTGGGAAAATAAGGAGCTGGCATCGGTGTTTGGATTCTGTTATGTTCCTATACAAATAGGTGTCATAATTGATGATTGACTTAGTTTATCTCTGGAATATGTACATACAGTTGGTTTTTGCAAATGTGTTCCATATTCAAAAATTCAAAAAAAATTAAAAAAATGTAAAGAGGGTATGTCCTAAAAGAAAAATCAAAGGACAAAAAGAATAAAGAAAATGTCAAAAAAAATGAAAGAAAATGAACCCCAAGAAAAAAAGAAAAGACCAGGAAAGTGGGCAAGTATAAATGCCACTACCATTTACTTTGGTGAAAAATAAAAGGTTGTGTGCAGCATGTCACTTATGCCACAATCCATGAATGGTCAAATAGTGTAAACTTGGCTACTTCATGTTTTCAATTTCTATGTCTATAGATAGAGAATAAAATCTGACCAAACTATTTAATCTTGGCAGATAAATAGATAGGTAGAGTGAATAAAATGAGTTCAACAGTTTAATTTGAGCCCTTGGATGTAATAAACATAGACTTACATAGGTTTTTATTGTAAAAGAAAAGAAAATTTTGATAAGGGTTTACCAGTTTAAGTGCACCCTAATATAGAGTAGAAAAAATGGTAGGATGTGTAGGTGGGTAAGTAGTTGCATGGTTGCAGAATTCTGATAGCTAAGATCATATCATTTACTTTCATCATCAAGTTGCTAAAATGTGGATGATAATGGAACAATTACAAGTCAAGTGTTTAATTTCCTCATTCATTTTACCCCTTATTTCACTAATTTCCCACAAATAACAATCAAAGTACCTAAAGCCTTAAGTTAAAGGGGCTCAGAGAATTTCTCTAACTTCTGGAGGGACCGGAGCCTCAGCCCAATGACTTATAAGGTCTAAGTACTAAAACCCCCTTATCAACGTTCGCCCCCTCCAACATTCATTCATTTTCCCTAAAACCCCCTTTTCCTAAGGTAAAATCACTATTTGCCTAGGAAAAGTAATTACCCCCATATAAAAAACCCACAAATGCACTTAAGCCTAAGTTATGATGTTCAAATGTGGAAATGTCAATATATTTCAAAATAATTTTACTTAGCGCGTTTCCATTTACATTTTTATATTAACGTCTAATTTTATTTATTTAACTCCTGAAAATACACCCCTTTCCCAGATATATTATTAAAATCCATATATTAATACCCCGCCCCGATGGTTTGAAATATAAACCATAATAAAATAATTAGATGGATTAATTAATCGATCTACAATTAATTAAGAACCATAACCCTCCGTCGTGTTAAAAGGGATTAATTAATCAAATTGTGATTAATTAATAACCATCCTCCAATCAAATCATCCCCGACGTCATTAAATATCCCTAATCCATAATTATTATCCAGTTGGGCCCCTCCATTAACTCCTGATCAAATCATTCCCCAATCACTATACTGTCTGACCCCTTCAGATCTAATGGTTGACGCTCATATTGGGCGGCCTCCGATGCCGACCTTTACCCGCCCAATGTGAGCAATTTCACTGTTCACCATGCCACTACATGTCGCCCGATGAATGGCATCGGGCGAACCTCTCCCAATACCGCCAAGCCCTCAAAAGCGATGTGATAGATTCTGCTTACTGCCTTTGCTTACCACCCTTGCTAAACGACAAAACGTCACCTCCTTTAGTTGTCGCCAACTGTCACTTTCCCATTATTCCAGCCAAAATCATTGATTTTGAAAATAAAACCAAAAATACTCATTATTTTTGTTTTACCAAGAAAAGGACCTCCTATTCCCCATGCACAAAAAGAGTACATTCGAACTATCAACCTGTTTCCAACCGTCAACCTCCAGAAGCCACTGAACTCCAGATTACCAGTGTGAAACTGTGCTCTCCTTGTGAACATTTCACCAGTGCCATTAATCCATTCTTACAACCAACACCAGGTATTTACCTGGTTTTCAATTGAAAAACCCTATTTTCATACTGAACCTGAACTAAATTGCTTTAAAAATTAAGTAATTTAGTGAAATTAACCTGTTAACAGTGTTGAGACTCTCTGAGATGACCCAGTTTTCCATGATTCCCTGAAACCCCTAGCTATATTCCTTTAATCCACAAGAACCAAGGATAGACGCCCCAGTTTCCTTACATTTAATGCCAGTTACCACTCCCCACAGAGACTCAGACCATCTTCCCCTGGCTGACAAAGATTTTTAGATAAAGGACCTCACCTTTGAAGAATCCCCTTTGAAATTGCATTGCAGACACCAAGATAACTATTTGAACCATGTAGATAAGATAGGCCTCTGGGAATCAAACCTGCCCAAGTATCAATTCCCCAATATTCATATATTCCCAAATATTATTCACTATTGTCATGCAAATTATGACCCTATCACGAGAGCTGTAATGTCCCCAGACCAGAAAGTCTTATTTACTATCACTACTGAATGCATAAATGCAATGTTACAGTTACAATCTAGTCAAGACCTCACCTCCCTTACCATTGCTGATTTTCTTGAAAAATTCTCTAATCTATCTAGTTCCAGATGTAACCAAATCCTCCAGACTTTCATTGTTGAAGAAAATTACATGCCAAAAGACCCCCCTCCTTACGTGTCAATCATCTTTTACAATCTGGGCAAATATATCACAACAATGATATCATGCATTTTAGGTTTTACCACTAATGAATATGTAGATGAGATCATTTTTGCCTACATGTCTATTTTTACCCCTGATCAACCTCCTACAGTCAAGTTTGATTATGAAAAATTCATTGCAGATAAAATGCATGATCAATTTATAAGATTATAAAATGAGAGTGTGTTGAAGTATTCATCAGTCTTGTATCATTTGTTTCTCTACTACCAAACTGATAAGTTTCCCTTGTCTACCCAAAAGCTTGGTACTAGAGGGAATCCTAGATCTATCATCTTTTGGACTTCTCTATTCCATAGGTCTAGTTCTTCTCCCTATCCATATACAGATTTTATTGACCTATTTGTACATCCAGTGACTACAATGTTATTAGGAAGTCCCCCTCCCAGAATTAGTGCAGACATTAAGAGGGTTCTCCAGCTGTCCAAACAATACAAAGTATGGGATTGGTACTTGTACCATAACCATACGGTGTGATCTACCTCCTTACAAATTACCTAGATATCTCCCCATGTGATTATTTTCTTTGGAGTACTACAGGAAAATGATCAATTCTGATGAGATTCACTTTGCAAAACCAAGAAGAAGGCCCAAGTAAGAATAAAATATCATCTAGGCCCATTTATTTGGAATAATAGAGAAGAAAGAAAGGAGGCAGATGAAATCCTCCAAAGATTGAGATTAAAATAGAGTTTCATCTGGGCCTATGACCCCCATAGCTTTATTTGTAACAGAAGGCAGAAAAATAAGCTATCTCCTTATATCCACCATAGGATCCTAGAAATTTAACAATATGCCAATCAATCTAAATGGGTGGAAGGCACTCTGGTAGATCAAGATAGCACACAAGTTGCAGTTGACAATGTATTGGTGGATTTAGAAAGAAGGCTTGATGAAGATTCATTTTTATAAGTGTCTGGAGAAACTTCATGAAAATAGCAGTCACAAGAATACAACACACAACCATCAAAACAATAAAACTCATTAGAACAGGAAGAAGATTCAGGGTAACCAGAGATTTCAAAGGAGCTAGATCAAATAGAACCAAAAATGAACAATCCTCCCATTTTGCAAACTCCTCTAAATGAGGAGAAAAATCCAAGAGAAGCCGAGAGGAGGCTACTCCTTCTACTGTGCCCATTGACCAAACCTATAAAAAAAGGCAAAGGTTGAATCCCTTGTTTGAACAAGAGTACACTGAGGAAATAGCAGGCAACACAGTGATTGAAAGAAGTGGTAGCATGCATACCATTCCAACAGGAGGAACACCATCTACTTCACAGATGCAAGCATTGGAAAGACAACAGAGCACAGAGGTGTCTTCATTCAAATATCCTTCAAGACAAAGCCAAGACATAAAAGAAAAATATAAAGAAATTAAAGCAAGGAATGAGAAATTGAAAGCTCAGACCTATGCTCACTATCTCAGAATGGCTCCAACCAACCAGATAAGGCTGATGTCAACTTTTGATATAAAGGAAGGAAAAATGCAGATGAGCTTCCTCAATCCAACTGTGTAACAACCAAGATCCATGGTTGATTATTTAAAGACTGATTTTGAATTTTTGGCAAAGGATATTCATCCTATTGACCAAATAGAACTGCACAAACAAATTAGTGAGATGGTATATTCTACATTGACTAATAAGGCCATCATAGCACATCAATTACAGAAGTCATTGAGCAAGAAATTTTCACAACTTCAACTGGAAATGCCCTCCTCTCAGGCTAAAGACAATAGGATAAAAACTTTAGAAGACTTTGTGATAGAGTTGGGACATGATCCCAAGGATGTCAAAGTAGCAGAGCAATTGATTAAAAAGAAAAATGATGATATAGCTACATTGAAGAAGCAGCTCAAAATCCCTCAACTCCACCATCCTCAAACTGCATAAGTTATAGAGAAGAAAAAGGAGGAAGCACTTATAGACTTAGTCGTTAAGTTAAATGATCAGTTAAAAGAAACTGAGAAAGAATTGGAGAAAGCAATACAGTCTAAGCAGAGTGAGCTGACCACCATTCCTCAGACTGTCATACCCATAGTTTCTACAGTAGCACCCTCCAATTTGGCAACTTCCTTGGTGCCAACACTTCCACCAATGACATCATTTCCAATAACAGAGACTATTTTAACCACACTTACATCAACCAATGCAGGGACATCAACAGAAAAAACAAATGAATTGATTAAAGCCATGGAATAAATGAGTATCCAGGCCGCAGAATTGAAAAATCTCAGAGAACAAATGACAAGTGGAAACACACAAATTCAGAATAAAGAAGAAAAAAGAAAAAACCGAAGGATGGAGGAAAGAATCAAAGTCTTGGAGAAGGATTTGACATTAGAAAAACCATTGGGAGACATGAGAAATATATTGTGGGCCAATATCATTGATTCCATCAATTATATTTGGCCTTCTATCTAGGTAATTTTTGAACAGACTGAATTAATTAAAGTAGCTATGGAAGCTATACAGAAGACTAAAGAAGAACTAGGAGATAAACCTGAAGAGGCAAATTAGTTGATTGATTTTTTGAATAGTAGGAACAGGTACTAGCTAGACGAGCTAGAGATTGAGGATAGAACAACTGCTATTATTGAAATAAAGAAAGTTCTTACTAAAATGAATTTAATGCTTAATTTAGAGAAAAGGTGTTAGAGTATTCAGACAAACATATATAGCTTCATGTTGAAATATGGCATTTTGAGAGAGAAAGGCCTTCCTAGCCCACTGGTTATACATGACAAGTTTATGACACAGGAAGACTATATTGACAGATTGCACAAACATTCCAAGAGCCAAGCAAGTTCTTCGGGAGTAAAAGCATTACCTATAGGAAAGGTACTTTATGATGGCTTGGAGAATTTATTTTACATAGAAAATGAAGTAAAACATCTATTCACCAGCAAACCCAATTTTTCTAAGTACATAGAAGCTGATGAAGTTTATAGGAAGGTGATCAGGATGAAATTACCGAATAAAGAATGGTGGACCAATTCGACTGATTTACTATAAGGTTACTATAGTAAATATGTGGAGTAAAAGATGTTCACCATGGTAAAATCTGGTAATACAGGATGAAAGGCTGAAACAACACAGGTAAACAGTGTCAACATAGGTAAAGAGTATTAGTAGGTGAAGATAAGAGTGAAGTCCAGCACATAAATACCAAGGCAACTGCATGAGCCTAATCTGAGTTCCAATATCCAGCTCATTCACAAATAAAGGGACAGCAAACAATCTGTTTTCCATCTGTCTTTATCTTCGTGTGGAAGATAACTTTTGTTTTCTGAAATAAATCTTATATAGTTATGAGATATTTTGTATTAATTTTTGTATAAATAATTCAAAAATTGAAGTAATTAGGGTGGATTAAAAAGCTTTTCTGTATACTTTTGTTTTGAGATAAAGGAGCTATTGTAATCAAGGCTGGACTAGTTTACTAGATTAAATAAAGCTGAGAACATTTCACTCGATTCATGTGCACTGTGGGAAACAAATAAGTATTAATTCTCTGAGTTTGATCATTGTTTTCCTTTATGTTATGAAATACCATATGTGTTTCTTATAATTCTTAAAAGAAAACAAGGAGTAATATCATCAGAAGTAACTTAAGTGCTCTCTATTTTAACTGTTTGCTTATTTAATGTATTCTACTAAATTTCTTAGGTTTGGGAATTCTTAGTTGCTCTCTTACTTCTATAATTCATTCCCTCTATTGGCCCTTAGTACATGATTCTTAATTTCCCTTGCTATTTTCCAAATATCCCTTCTTCATCTTAATCCCTATTGAGGATTCTTCATTTCCCTTGGCCCTGGTTAAGATTTTCATCCATTGAAACCTTCATATTTGTCCTTGCTGTACTAGCTTGCCTTGTGAACTCTTACCTTGGTGATTAATCAAATCCTGATAAACCTTTCCTACTTGACTCCATAGCCTAATGGCCTAAATACTTGCTTTGCCCATCTGTTTCCTTAATTCCACCAAAAAAATAAAAAATAAAATTCCTTAAGCATTAATAACTAGCCTAATATCATATCAAATCAACGCTAAATTATAAAGAGAGAGCCCTTTCTGAGTGAAGATCAGCTAGGATTTGTACTTCTAAGGAAAATCTAAGTGATAACATAGTGGCGACCATACTGGGGAATGAACAAATCCTTAGTTGAAGTAAACCTTTGAGAAACGTAAAGTTTAATTTTGAAGCATCTTAAAGGATTATTAGAAGTTATTTTAAACATCCGTAAAATAATAGCATTTAAAAGGCTCAGAATCTAGCTTCAGGAAGAACTCATTATACCAGGGCTAAACCTGATCCAAATCCTCCCCCCGTGTTTGAAAATCCCAACCTGATTCTGAGAATCATTAGAAGACAAGAGAGTGCAGTCAGCCCTAGACCTTTGTTTAGATCATATTCATGCTCTAGTGAGTGGATTTTCTTAGAATACCTTCATTTTGACGAATATTTTGAAACTTCTCTGTTTAGAACTGTTATCACTCAGATTTTCCTTGAAGTTGTCAGAAGAAGGAAAGGGGTCCGAGGTAACCACAAACCAATCTTTTAAGTACAAAATCTAGCCAATATAAACTCAAAGAGGGCTCTCTCTTTATGATTTAGCTTTGTTTATGGGATATTAGGCTAGTTATGAAAGCTTGGGGGGTTTTGATTTTGTTTGGTGGTGGAATTTAGGAGTAGATGGATAGAACAAGGTATTTCAGGCCATTGGGCTACGGAGTCAACTGAAGATGGCTTAACTGGATCAGGTTGATCTAACAAAGGGGAGTTTCACAGGGCAAGATAGCTAAACAAAAAAAAATGATAGCTTTAAAGGGTAAAATGGTCTTGAAAGGGAGGAAGGGCAATTAAGAATCCTTCAACAAAGTTCAAGATGAGGGAAAGTGGGGTGAGTTAACAAAAAGAAATTAAGATTTTTTGTTAAATGGTCACAGTGGTAAACTAAAAAGCGGGGAGCAATAAGAATTCCCTACCTATGATAGCTTGGAATAAAACATTAAGAATATAAATGATTTTAAAGACAGAATGCAGTAAAGCTCTTTTTGAAATATAATTTTTTGTTTATTATTCAGCTATGAAACACATATGAATATTCATACCAGAAAACTGTAAAAACATAAGATATAGATTACTTATTTGTTTCTCGTTTGACACAGGTATCCTGTAAAATTCATTTGCTTTATTACTATGTCCAGCCAACCATACAACAGTTGTTCAACAACACTTCTATTCCAAAATAAGGTGTCTACAGAAATTTCTAAGAATCTACCCTCAGTACTTCGAATAAGGAAGTACTTATAAAAAATTTACATCAAAATATCTCCTAACTAAGAGAGATATATTCTAGGAAAATTAAATATCTTTTACATGAATGTAGAGACAGATGGTCTAGAAAGTAGAAACTGAATGTGAATTGCTTGTTTGTTGTCCCTTTATCTCCTAACTAAGAGAGATATATTCTAGGAAAATTAAATATCTTTTACATGAATGTAGAGACAGATGGTTTAGAAAGTAGAAACTGAATGTGAACTGCTTGTTTTTTGTCCCTTTTTTGTTGAAGGAGCTGGAGGCAGGTCTTATGAATATGCATCTTGCTGTCTTGCTCGTAATTTTGTGCTGGATGATTGAATTTAACTTTTCACTGATACTCTTTTACCTGTGACTGATACTCTTTACCTGTTTTACCATCATTCATCCTTTTTTACCAAAATTTACTATGGTAAATACTTCAATTTAATTCACTTGTTATCATGGTAAATCATAAGATGTCTGTCATGTTGGTCCACCAATCATCTCTCGGTATTCTTGTCCTTGTCAGTTTTCTGAATATTTCATCTACTTCTATGTATTTTACAAAATTTGGTTGTACTAGAAACAAGTACCTCACTTCATGCTCAATATAAAAAAGGTTCTCCAAACTATCATGGAGAACTCTCCCTATGGGTAATGCCTTGGGTGCAGATGAAATGGCAGATGAACTGGCTTGACTATTAGTTTGCCAACATAATTTGTTGACATAATCATCCCGCCTCATTAGCTTGTCATTGATGACTAAAGGACTTGGAAGTCCTTTACTTTGTAAGATGCAAAATTTCCCCATAAATTCATCTATGTCTTCCTGCATGTTTTGACATTTGCGTTCTAGGCCTTGCATTAGACTCCTTTTGGTCAATACTTTCATTAGTTTGAGGATGGTACCAGTTCTATCCTTGATGTTTAGCTATTCCAACTGATACCTGTTTCTGCTACTTAGAAAGTTTATTAATCTGATAGCTTCTTCAGGCTTCCCTCCTAGTTCTTCCTTAGTTTTTTCAATCTCTTGAAGAGCAACTTTCACTAAGTCAATTTGTTCAAAAATGATTTGAATTGATGACCAAATATCATTGATTGATTCAAAGATAGTGGTCCATAATATCTTTCTGATATCAGTCAAAGTCTTTTCAAATGTAAGATCTTTTTCCAGTGTTTTAATCTGTTGAGTCAAGCCTTTGTTTTTTCTCACCTCTTCGGCAAAATTGAATTTTGACACATCATACTTTTACTCTAAAGTAGTGAATTTCTCTTTTACCTTTTGCTGTTTAGAGACTTGGAGCTTCATTTCCTCCATGGACTTGATCAACTCCTCTGTCCTATGATTTGTGGGTCTTACCTATGATGTACCTGTACCTGTCACTTCTATAGTTTCAATTGTTTCCAAAGGGACATTTGGTGCTAGAGCAGTTGCTAATGTAGAAGGGACTGCTGTAGAAACCACTAGCACTACATTTTGAGGTTGAGAGGTCGACTCGCTCTGCCTGCTTTGTAGTGTTTTCTTTAATTCTTGTTCTGTCTCTTTTAGTTACTCATTTAGCTTAAGGACCAAGTCCATAAGCTCTTCTTCATTCTTCTTCTCAATCACTTCAGTAGCCTATGGATGCATGAATGGTGGCAATTTCAACAGCTTTCTTAGTGTAGTTATATCTTCATTATTTTTCTTTATTAGGCTCTTTGCAGCTTTGATATCCCTTAGGTTATGGCCCAACTCAATAATCAAATCCTCCAATGTTTTAATTCTGTTGTCCTTTTCCTAAGAGGAGGCCTTTTGAGGAGGCCTTTTCTAGTTGTAGTTGGGTAGTAGTGTTTTTCAGTGAATTCTCTAACCTATGTGCCATCATGGCCTTGCTTGCCAGTGTAGAATAAACCATTTCCCCTGTTTGCTTATGCAGTTCTATCTAATCTATGGGGTGGATATCTTTGGCTAAGACCTCAAAATCAGTCTTGAGGTAGTCTACAAGTGACTTGGGCTATTGTAATGTAGGCTTTAGAAAGCTCATCTGGATTTTCCTTTCTTTGATGTCATAATCTGACATAAATCTAGTTTGATTAGTAGGGGCCATGTTCAAGTATTGAGTATAGGCTTTGGCTTTCAGCTACTCATTTTTGGCCTTTATTTCCTTGAATTTTCCTTTGATGTCTATGAACTTCTCAGATGAAGATCTGAAAGATGAAACTTTGGCACTTTATTTTCTTTCAAGCTCTTGTCTTTGTGAAATAGAAGGTGTTGCACCTATTGGGAATGTATGTAGGTTGTCTCCACCTTCTTTCCTCAAACTCCCTGTTGTTTCCTCAAATAATTCTTCCTCTAAATATGGATTTAGCTTGTGCCTCTTAGCACCAGGCTGGTCTGAAGGACCACTGGCAGGGGTAGCTACTTCCTTGGCTCTTTTCAAGTTCTTTTCCTCATCCGGAGGAGTCTACAAAATGGGGGGGTTTCCCATATTAACCTGGTTTGGATGAGGCTGTGGTGGAGCTTGTTCTTCAGAGATTTCAGGCTGCTTTAACATCTCTAGTTGTTCTGATGCTAGAGTACTTGTTCCCTGATCTCGTTCCTGTGGTGGTTCTGCTGGGGGTGAACTAGTTTCCTATGTGTGCCTTAGAGAAGTCTTTGTTGTAGAGGCACTAGGCTCTCGTGTTGGCTTTTGAGTAGTTTCAACTGGTACCTATTCACAAGAGTCTAGGTAAAGTCTCTTTTCTAAGTCTTTCATCACATTCTCTACATCAACTTGATCACTATCCATTTCAGCTAGAGTTCCTTCCCTCCATTCATCCATATTTTCATATTGCTCAATTTTAGGGATTTTGTGAGATGGATATATGGTGACAACATTCTCCTATCACAAATGAAACCTTGTGGATCATATCTCCAAGTAAAGCTTTTCTTTAATCTCATTTTTTCCAGGATTTCTTCTGCTCTTTTGCCTGCTTCTCTATTGTTGCAAACAAATGGGCCTAGGTGGTCTTTAATTCTCAATTGTTCTTTCTTCTTGGCCTTGGTGAAATGAGTATGATCAGAGTTTAACATTTGCCTATAATATTACAAGGCAAACAACCTCATAGGAACATACTTTGGTAGTTTGAATGGAGGGAGTTCACAACCATAAATTATGATCTTTGTGTGATTCTAGTACAAGTACTAGTCACCTATCTTGTACTACTTTGAGAGCTTAAGGATTCTTTTGATTTCATCACTAATCCTAGGAGGAGGACTTCCTGTCAGCATGGTGGTCATTGGGTGGACAAACTGGTTAATTAATGCATGGTATGAATAAGGATAAGTATGTGAATCGTGGAAGATGGAATTCCAAAAAATGACAGATCTGGGATAATCCTTTGTATCAAGTTTATTTACAGAGAATGGGAACTTGTAAGATTGATAATAAAGGAAAAGGTGATATATGATTGTAGAATACTTGAATATCTTTTCATTTTCTAGTCTCATGAACTGGTCATGGAGTTTCTCAACAATAAAATTAGCATAATTATATTTGACAGCAGGAGGTTGACCAGGGGTAAAAATGGACATTAAAACTAGGGTCAATTCATCCACATACTCACTAGTATTGAAACCCATGACTGTAGCTATCATATTGACTATATTTTTACCTATCTGTGTGAAGAAATATGACACATAGGGAGGAGGATGTTTGGGTTGATGTTGTTTATCCATAAAAGTCTAGCAAAGGCGACTGAGTTCAGACTGGGACAATTTAGATGATTTCTCTAGTAATTCTGTAATGGGAATGGGGGTGAGGTCTTGACTAGGATGAAACTATAACATTTCGTTGATTGAATCTACAGTAACTGTGAAGAGAACAGTTTGATTGGGGGACATTATTGCTCTGAGGGTGGGATTGTAATTGGCGTGACATTGATGGATAATGTCAGGGAAAATACGCACAAAGGGGAGCATGTACCTTAGGAGATTTGATTCCCAAAGTCCTTTGGGATCAGAGCCATTCAGGTAATTGTCTCGGCATTGACAAAATACTTTCAAGGAGCTTTCTTCAGTTACAAGGTCTTTTATTTGAAAATCTTTATCTGCTAAGGGCAGATAATCCAAATCTCTATGGGGGGTATTGATAGGAGGTATACTGAGGGCCACGGGGGTTTCCATTTTGGTTCTTGTGGATTCAGATAGGAAAATGTGGTTTTCAAGTAGAGCTGGTGAAAACAAAGGGTTCTAGGAGTTTTCAATTTTAAATTCCGCAACTGAATTATAATGAATTTTGTGTTTTTCAAAGTAATTGTAGAGAAAATCAAGTATTTACGAGGTTTCTAGAATGAAACTAGTAAATACTTGTTTTTCAGTGATGAGCAATGGAACACAGGTTCACTGGGTGCAAATGGTGGACTAGAGCAGTGTCGAACTGCAAGCTTCAGGGTGGCTGACGGGTGGTGTATGAGCTGGTCAACTTCAACATTCAAGTTGCATGCATGCACTTTCAGAATAAGGATGAATGTAGGTTTTAACCCCGTAGAGGGGGGCTACCCGCCCCCCTCAAACCCCCCGGACAGGGGGGGCTGCCGCCGCCCCTGTG
>APFE030441799.1:0-20242 GCA_000404065.3 Pinus taeda | reverse complement strand
TGAATGCTCTTGATGTTTTATTGTTATTGATGATGCTATATTGATGATCAACGTAGAGGAGCTTATGTATTGTGTATGTTTTCTACAATAGTACATGATCAGGATAATCTCCATTGAATATGTGTTAAATTATTCAAAATTTCTACACTAATATCAATTAGACTTCATCAAGAGCAATATTTAGAGCAATCTCGAACATCCTTAATTAATTAACTTTAATTAACCAACTTCCCTAACTTGAAATTAAGAAATAATTTAATTATTTGCTAATTAATTTAATTAAGGTGTTTTAGAGCCATATCTCGCGAGACCATTTCTAGGTAATAGAGATCATGTGTTCTTTAGCCTTTTAGCGCCATCTGAGACTACAAAAACTTGTCTGATGCTACCACCATAACCAAAAACTAGCAATGCACCCAAAAGGTGCACACTCTTTAATGTATTAATATTGTGGGATTTTTTTCCCTTTTGTTTGGGTCTCCAACTGGCACTAATCTTCAAATGGCCATAATGTCTCATATGGGGGGAGATTTTTAAATAAATATATATCATTGGAAAGGTATCGATGAGACCTATGCAACCATGCAATTTGTAGGATCATTTGGACATCATAAGTACATAAAAAACTCAAATAACCTCAAGCACCTTCATCATTATGTGATGCGATCTTATAAGAGATTCAGTTGCCATACTGATTCATATAGTGTATTATTGTTTCCTTAGACATTATAAGTGTTAATGCTATTGTCTTAGATATCCCCTTTGACATCAATGACATCTTGTTGTCATGAATGATGTGAGTACCTAACCTAGGTCTTCTAACCAAACTAAATTTATCATGTAATTTAAACACAATTCGAAGGGAAATAGTCTATTTATAGCTCAACATTTATTTGATGATAATATACAAGTAAAATTTATTACAACATATTAAACAAGTAAGAAATTTTATTGCAACAATTTACATAAGTAATCAACAAATGGAAGAATACATGTATTATGAATATAAATTAATATAAAAATAAATAATATAAAATTAAATAATCCAATAATCATTATTTGTTTAAAATGCAGTCTTTACGTTAAGTGAATAGGCATGTCTAAAAGACATTGCCTAGTCATGGAAAGGATATCTACCTAGTATATAAGCAAGGTCTCAATTTGTACGATTCTTCATTCCTTGCATATGCTATATTATTATATAGTTTATATATAGATAGCTACTTATATATTATAATATCATGTGATTTATATATATATTATTATTATTATTATTATTATTATTACAAATACCTTTTATGTATTTTACATGTAAATTCAACAAGTCATAAGTTTTGTTGCTTCAACCCATTCCAGTAGCTTGGTTGAGATGCCCCTGACTCTATTGGGATGCTCCTCTTGGCTACCCAACTCAATTTACCTCTCATCCAACTAGGAATGATTTCCTAACACACGAAACCTCTATAGGTTCCCTGGCCCTCCAATCCCAAGTCCAACCAACTGTAGTGTGTCCAAGTTAAAACCAACACTCCGCAATAGATCCAAGTTTAAGTTCTCTCATTTTTCTCTCCATTTTATCCTTTCCCTTTCTCTACATTCCTCCAATACCAAAACAAAGACCAAGGATCCCCCATTTTATGTTTCTTCCTCCCAACCACCTAGCATGAATGTCATGACTAACCCCTCATCCTTTTATTTTAATATACTTGACTTTTCTTACCATATATTATCCAAAGTAGATTGAGAAGACAATTGGATAATAGAATATGGATATTTAATTTAGAATTAAATTGGAGAAGACCTTATATTTTCCAAAAGTAGATTTGAGAAGACACACTGGGAATAAAAATATGGATATTTAATTTAGAATTAAATTGGAAAAGACCATATCTTTTCCAAAAGTAGATTTCAGAAGACACATTGTGTATATAAAATAGATATTTAATTTAAAATTAAATTGGAGAAGACCATATCTTTTTCAAAAGTAGATTTGAGAAAACACCTTAGGAATATAAATATGGATATTTAATTTAGAAATAAGTTAGAGAAGACTATATACTATCAAAAGTAGATTTGAGAAGACACCTTGGGAATATAAATATGGATATTTAATTTAGAAATAAATTAGAGAAGACTATATACTATCAAAAGTAGATTTGAGAAGACACATTTGGAAATATAAATATGGATATTTAATTTAAAAATAAATTAGAGAAGACTATATACTATCAAAAATAGGTTTGAGAAGTAGGTTTGAGAAGACACCTTGGGAATAGAATAATAATAAATAATAGAATTCATTTAGTAAAATAAAATTACAGATTCACAAGTGTAGGTTTATACCAATATTATTTAATAATTGTAAGTCTGCGGGTTAATTAAACTCTAATCAAAATTAGCCTGATAGGGTAAAGTAGGGGATTATAAACGACAACACAATGAGCAACAGGCCCCGCAATGACGGTTTGGACCTTGAAGAGAACTATATATAGGCATGAAGAAGAGGCATTTTAGAAATTTGCTAAAGGAAAAATTAGATTTGTTTAAACAATAGAACAAAAGAAGGGCTTTTGGGGTTTATATCTCATGAACTAGAAGTGAGGAGAACCTAAATTGGAGAGGCTATATGTGGAAAGGGATTTTGGCACATTTTTAAAGGGTTTTGGCACAATTTTTTAAGTTAGTTTTGGCACATTTAAAAAAAGGGTTTTGGCACACTTTTTGAAGGTTTCTAGTTTTTGTTAGAAGGTTGTTATAGGCCTACACCTTATGCAACATGTACTGCTATAGTTTCTTCTCTTGTGTAGTGTATGTGAGAGGGCCAATATCCCTGGTATGAGAAACCTTATTTCTATTTAGTAAGGAAAGGGTGTTAGGGTGGAGCAAGGCAAGGGAGTTGTGCTTCCTTCAGGTTGAAACCTGTAAATTAGTGGTTTGGTGTTGGTAAACTAAGGGGTTTTGCCTCCTTCAAGTTGGTACTTGTAAACATTGAAACTATGTAAGATAAGTTTTGTGCATAAATTAATGTGTCATTGATAACTATTATTTGCATGTTGTCTATGAAGTTTTAAACTATTGTTAAAAGTGTCCAATATTGATTCATTCCCCCTCTCAGAATTGGTAATATTTCCAACAATAGGTATTAGAATCGGTTACCTTAAAAACATACTAATCATTGGAAGGAATATTGTGAACAAATATGGATGAAAAGAAAGGCCTTTTTCCCAACACAATTTAGGTGTTTGGTGGAAATTATTATGCATTATGGAGCAAATAATATGGAAATTTACTTGAAAGCTTTAGGAGTGTATGTCTGGCTCTCTATTGTTAATGCCTACAAAGTTCCAAAAAAATCTCTAACTAATCTTGATGAGAAGAAATTATTTAGTTTTAATTCAAAGGCTCATCATTATATCACATGTGGATTGTCAAAAATAGTTAATACCAAGGTGACAGGGTGCAATATAGCTAAAGAGGCTTGGGATAAATTTCAAAGTATTTATGAAGGAGATCAAAAGGTCAAGCTTCAACAACACAAGGCACAATTTGAAAATCTGAAAATGAATTAATCAAAAGATATTATAACTTATTTACTCGTAGTATATGAAGTTGTTAACTATATCAAAGGATTAGGATAAGTACAAGAATCCTTGATCGTATAGAAAGTGTTGAGATTGTTTCCTTTGAGATATGATACCAAGGTATCTGCCATAGAAGAAACCCAGGATTTGACCAAAATGGAAATGGATGAACTACATGGCATCCTCACAGCATGGAAATAAGAACATATACAAAATATGGACATCCAAACAAAGAATCAACCTTTAAGGCCTTGAAGATGACAAGGAACAAAGAACACAAGGTAGAAGGAAGCTAAAAATGGACACTGGAAGATATAAAGGTAAGTTACCCTTTAAATGTTTCTATTGTGGTAAAATAGAACATTATGCTAAGAGATGTCTTTTTGAAGAAAAGAAAAACTTCTACAAGAAAAAGAGTTTTTACTAAGAGGAAAACAATTCTTCAAATGAAAGCGGTGGAGAAGAAGGAAAGGTAAGGGGAGTTCTCTTCATAACTTAAGAAACATATAATGGTGACCATAAAATTTTTGAAGCAAATGATATCAATTTTGAAGAAGAGATCATAAAAAATACAATTAAATTTGATGCTCAAGAAAAAAATATGAAACTAGGCACATTTTGGGGAATGAAAGATGACACAGAAATTGAACAAGAAGATGAAGAGAATATTGAAGAAAAATTGAAGTATGTTGAAGAAGAAAATATCAAGCTTAGAAACAAAAACAAAGAATTGAAAGGCCAACTGAAAAGGTGTGAAGAAGAGAATCATGAGTTATAAAAGACAATTAAAATTTTGAAGTACTTAGATAAAGCCAAATATTATGAGGAATTGAAAGCAGAATTAGATCACACAAGAAAGGAGTTGAAGTTGAAAACATCAAAGTTAAATGATTACTTAAAATTTGCAAGAAGTTTTGAAATATTAGTTGAAATGATCATTAAACAAATATCACCTACTAATAAGACTAGACTTGGTTATGAAAACAATTTAAAAACATCAATCATAGATAAAGCAGACACAAAACCACCAATAATGGAAAATGAAGAAATGTCTAGAATTTATGACAATGCTTTGGAAGGTGAAAACAAAAAACATAAAGGAGTTGAAGAACAACAGGATCATGTCACCCCCAACTAGAACATAAAATTAGAATTTAGGAAAATTAAGCCACCAAGAAGGTACATTCCTACTAGGTACATTTTTATTGGTCATTGTTATTCTTGCATAAACGTTGGACATAAATCAATTTGTTGTAAGATCATTGCAAGAAACTAGAAAGATAAATGATTATGGATATACAAAGGATGACGATAGACCGGGAAATTCTCATGGATTTGTTAACAAAAATTACAATCCATTTAATCCACTGAAGGATTAGAACATTATATGCTACAAATGTAATAATCTTGGACACAAGGCATATGATTGCAGAAATATAAAATAAAATGCTCATATCATAAAGAAAGAGAAACCAACTACAATATGGGAAAATAAAAAGAAGGAAGATTTCATAATAACATTGCTTGTTGAAAATAAAGAAGATGAATGATACATCGGAAGTGGGTTCTCGACACACATGATTGGGGACCAAAACAAATTCATTGGCTTGGAAGAAAGAAAAAGTGGCAGTGTTGCATTTAGAAATGACTTCTCTATCAAGATACCTGGAAAGGATGTAGTAAGTCTTGGAAGTGAAAATGTAAAAGAAACAAATGTCTTATTGGTTGAGGATTTGAAGCATGATATCCTTATTGTTAGCAAAATATGTGATCAGGGATATAATCTCATGTTTGATTCATGAATATGTAAAATAGGAGAAGAAGACATAGGAAGATTGGTTGCAAATATAATAAGAAGATCAAATAACATGTAAATCCTAGACAAAAGTGAGAGAGATTATTGAAGCCATGCAAAATATCTCCAAGGATAACAAGGAATGAAAGCATAAGAAGGCATAAACGAAAGGCAAAGTGTTATTAAGTGTCATCAGTTCAGAAGGAGAAACAACAAGAAGAAGAATCACCCTTTCCCATTAATGTCAAGGGGGAGAGAGAAATACCAAGAAGCATGGAGACAAGGGGAGCATGATCATAGGGGTCGTATAATGGTTGACATCAGTGATAAAGGGGGATATTGTTGAAATTACTTGTCATTGATCTCAAAGGATATCTAATAAAAACATAATTTGATACCATTTTTTTGAATGCATTTTTCCTCCATAATTTACCTAGCCCAAATGGAAGCATAACACATATGGTTTCAAATCATATTTCAAGACATTTCCAACAATATATGCCAAAAATTACAGAGGAAATGTAACAGGGCAAAGTAGGAAAATGCTTGGATCCTTTAAGACACTACTGATGTGAATGAGATGAATCAGATTTAGGATCAATTTAAATATAGAGCATACACAGATAAATTATATACTTAAATATCAAAAGAAAACATTGATATTGTTCACAATCCAGAGCAGAGTACACTTAAGCAAAATCGGCCCTTAATATTATTGCAACAATAAGGAGGGAAAATCATATGGAAACTGAGCAAAGAAACAATCTTACATGAAAGAACACATCACCAATTGCTTGACACGAGAATCCTAGAACAAACTTTCTCTGTATTTCTGTAAATTGATCACTTTGAGTACAATCCACAGCTTACATCAATGTAAAACTCTTTTCTTCATACAAGTTCCAACACGTTCTAACCCCTTCTAAGTTTTATCACAAAATATTTATAGATTGTCTTGAGTAAATTCGCACTTCAAATCAAAATTCATTACAAAATAATATCTAACAGACATAGATATTTCTTGAAACAGAACTAGAAAATAGGAACTCTGGTCGAAATTTGGTTGTTCTTGATCCGGATTTAAATAGGAACGCAATAGATTACAGAGATAACCATAAATACAGAGATGCGATAACCATAAATAAAGAGATGCAGCGGAAATAACACTTCATTTCATTAATGGAAAATACCGAAATATGCTTACAACCAGAATTGGAAATAAACCAGCTAGGACGATGGTAGCTTATCTCTGAGAAGAGATGTGCGGCTACATGTCTCTGAACTGTTCCCAACTTGTGTTGCAATGAGGCGCGATGGCCTATTTATTATTAAGAAACAATGGAAAACCCTTCACATTCCAAAACCGACCCTTAGAAGATGAAACGCCAAATTGTGGGCCCCGTTTTGGGTAAATTGGTACATCAATTTCCCGGGGTCGTAACTTTGGCATAAGATCTCCGTTTGACGCGTATGATAGCTCGTTAGAAAGATCTATCCGAGAACTACCATTGTTGGAACGGGCAACATCGGTCCATTTTATGGACCCATGTTGCCCCTGGATTCCCCAAAAAACGTCGTTTAGGGCCTCAAAACGGCTCCGGAAGTTCAGGACCCGAAAAACTGCTAAAAATAGTAAGTTGTGCTACAATTAAGGAAATTGAAAATGCTGAAAGAGACAATTGTGGGGGTCCAAATGGGATAGGTGGGTGGCCACCAACATCCACCTGGATCAGTTCTGTTGAATCATTAGAGGAAAATTGTTGTTGAGTGTAGGAAAAATAACTGAAGAATACACTAAAAATAAAAACAATAACTGGAAAACTACAAGAAATTTAGAACTGCTGGAAAATCTTTTGCCTTTAAAATTGGAAATTGTTTTATTAATGTTGATCCTCTGCCTTTAAATCTAGAGTGGTTGTAGTTGTTTTCACACAAGTTGTGAGCCTCCCTTTCAAACTACCAATCCCCCTTTTCTCATGTTTTAACAGTTGCTGACTCATCTATCTGTTAACACTTCTACATGGTCTTATTCGAGAAGTTTCTTCTTTATTGTTTTACCGTACCCCTTAGCCCCTTGCGCTTTTTCTCCTTTGGGGTTTGTTTTGATATATAATTGGGCCAATGAACATCAGCTTAATGCTAACAGCGCCCCTTTATAGCATGATTTAATGTGAATTTATGTTTTTTGTCATGGTTTCTTTGGCCTTTAGCCCCTTCCCGTATTTATTTACCATAGGACCGAGGTTTGTGACCATCAACCTAGCCTTGAGGTGCTAAGGCTTTTACTTACTGTCAAGAGTTATTTTCCTTTGTTAAATGTGTTAACTCTCTATCTCTTTAAATATTTAACGACCATGTGTTAGCCCTGATATCGGAGCCCCCTATCAAAACTTTTCAATCAGATTTTTTTAAAGTGGCAAGTGTTTCAAAACGACGATATCTTCAACCTCTGATACATTGATCTCCGATATGACGTCATCACCACCACATGGCACCTTATGAGTGGTGACACATGTCACCCTGATTTCCCCCTTATGACCCCTCAAAATGCCAAAAATTCTTGCCACGTGTCCTTATGTACCTCCACATCATGCTGACATCAGATACCACGTAGCTTTATCGAAACCCATCATACGCTGCCATGTGTCCCACTAGAGAAAAGAGAAAAGGCCTGTCCGGCTCAAGTTTTTCGATGAATTCCTTTGTTAATTTGTTTAGGCATTCCTTGACGGTTTAACACTATCGATAATTTTTCCCAACATTTTAACACTATTAACCCCTTTATATATCACAACATTGAATATCAACACATTTATATTACAACATTTGCAATTCGTCGTTCACTGATTGCTGATATGCCATATGCCATGTACCTCTGACATGTGATATGTGATTGTTGATTACCTTGGACCTCTGATGTGCCTCTTACATATCCTTCTGATATGAAAACATAAAAAATTATGCAGTGTCACACCAAGTTGACACGTGGTAGAAGGAAAATACCCAAAACTTAGAATTTTTCATATTTTTCCTTTGTTTCCTAGTTTTGAGGAGAAAAACTTCAACTTGCTCTATCTTTTGATCCAAAAGTCAGTTTGAAGAACAGGATATACCGTTGGAAAGTTGCTTCTAATAAATTTCCAATGAAAATACCTACAACATGATCTAAATCGGACTTTATATGCAAAAAATCTCCCAAATTTTCATACTTGCCTTGAACACAAGAATCAAGAACTAAATGGCTCCTTTGACAAGTAAACATTTAGGCTATGACACCTTAGTGATACATAGGCTAAATTGACCATCAAATTCTCGAAATAAATAACAAGAAGGAGACACTTCAACCATAAGTAATATGACCCTAACAGGACCCACAGTGACAACTTGGACCTCGAAGAGCACTATATATAGGTATGAGGAGGAGGCATTTTAACACTTCACTCAAGGAAAATTTCATTATTTAAACAAACAAAGAAAAGAAGGGTTTCTGGGGTTCATATCTCATGAACCAAAAGTGAGGTACTACTATAACTTTTTCTCTTGTGCAGTGTATGTGAGAGGGCCAATATCCCTAGTACAAGAGTCCTTGTTTCTCTTTATTGAAGTAAGGATGGCAAGTTGGAGCAAGGCAAGGGAATTGTAGCTTCCTTCAAGTTGAAGCCTATAAATTAAGGGGTTGGTGCCTCCTTCTAGTAGGTGTTTGTAAACTAGGGGGTTGTTTCCTCCCTCAAGTTGGTATTTGTAAAAATTAAAATTTTGTGCATAAATTAATGTGTTGTTTTTAAGTAATATTTTCATGTTGTATTTGAAGCTTTAAACTATTATTAAAAGTGTCCAATACTCATTTATACCCCTCTCAGTATTGGTAAACTAACTCTATCATGTCTCCACACACTACTAACCTCAAGTCCTATATTGGTTGGGTAGTTAATCCTACTTTCGTATACATTTCCTGAAATGTACCTCTTCATGGCATCCTCAGTGATTTCTACTTTACACTTTAATCACTTTGTCCAACCCCAAAACTACTACTCCCATTTTCAAAACTCCATTACAAAGTCCCTTCATGGTTTCCAAGTGTCATGTATTTGAAAAATCATGCAAATACTCATTACATCAATTTGCAAACTCTATCCATCCACAAAATGCCTTCGACCAAGGCATCCATGCCTTGCTATCCTAAGAAGCCACCCCAAAACAAAGTCCATCCACAATGTACATAAGTCATAAGAAAATATCTAAAACTTGTATGACTACTCCCTCTACAAGTCTCACTAAGTTTTCATGCAATAATCTCATGTTATCTTGGGAGCTACAACCATGTTATCCATGGCTATTAGTGTGCTATTAATTCTTCCCAATCCAACTACAATCCAACTTCTTTGGCCAAATCTTCTTCACCACTCATCTATCCACTCGAATATGAAACATATTTCTCATCTAACACATCCAAACATGTGTTTGCAATCCTACATGAAGGAAATTAGCTCCAGCTTTCCTCACCAACTCTCAATGTACTACCTAAGGTCTCCAATATAAGTAGGTTACCAAAGATCTCCCAGTCCGTTCTCTACTATCCTCATATGTCTCTTGGAACAGATAAATTTACCTCTCAATTGTTATATCCTCAATCTTTTGTTGCGATAGTTAAGTCTACATGACTCAACCGAATTACTACCCAATACTTCCACACTAAGGCCTCGCCATGTCTGCAACCAAATTTTCCCTACTCCGTCACCAAAACCATGTTGGTGTCTAATCCAAAGTTCCATCTTCAAACCATAAAGACTGCTCCAAGATGGCATAATTCAACCATATAAGTCAACCTGAAGCAAGCTCCACTTTGTTTCTCCAAGTCACTTGGTTCTTCCTTCGAAGTTCATCGCAACAAATAAAAAATACAACCCTAGGCAACATATCTTTGTACGAAGGCTCCTTGGTAACACCCTTGGTTCATTCACTTGTCACCTTGAGCCTATCTTTCCCAAGCCAACAATAATCCATATCACAATCCCATCATGCTTTCTTACTAGCTCATACCTCCACCAACATATCCATCCCCTTCACCCACCTCTATCATTAAGCCACAAAGCCTTCACCTCTGTCTGTTTTCCAGCTTGAGTTTCTCAATCCACCCTTTCTTGCAAAATTGTCTCCCATGTGTGGCAATTCCATTGAATGACTCACCATACCTAACATGCGGTGTGCAACTTGTCCACACCATGAGACTTGTTATGCACTCGACTTCATCACCCATCTATGTGATTAAGTCATACCTCATTATTTGATCAACCAACTCTCCATGTTCATACCCTTCAATGAATCTCAGTTCATGGTGAAGTCCTGATGAAATGCATCCAACCATCCTCCATCATAATCCTACAATTCAAATTGTCATGCACTTTTGTTCTATGTGTTACTTTACTTGAAGGGCCTCTATCCTCAAGTCATGGCAAGCACTTGACCAACCAACACCTACCTTCCCCAATTTTACCTCATCCACCACCCTTGTCCAAGTTCTTGAAACTGTAACAACCCTAGTGAAAATTCCATGTAAATAAAGTTAATAAAGGCAAAATAATAACCACAGTTAAGGGACACTTATTCCAAGTTGAATGTTGGGCAAGGCATGTGGGTGTTCATTGTTGGGTTGTGTTATATTCTTTCCACAACTAGCCAACCTAGTCAACTGTGGGTTAGAGGGGGGGCGGAGCCCCCCCTTCATTGCACCGATTGCGTAGCGGGGGGGTCACAAGGGGACGACAGCCCCCCCTGTACAGGAGGTTTGAGGGGTGCGGTTAGCCCCTCTCTATGGGGTCTGGGGCAGCGCCCCAACGAAATTTTTTTTGGACCCTATATTAGGTGGGGCTAACCTACCTATGGTTTTGTGCATGGTTTTCACACATGGTTTTGGGCACAATGGTTTTCGGTCCATGGTATTGGATGCTTCGGCATGTATATATATGTATTGTAACATTGAAAGGAACATAATGAAAAAAATCAAGTTGGTAGGCCCGGTTTTGGGATCCAGGGGAAAATTTCTGTGTATGTGTGTTTTATGTGTTATGCCCTCGCATTGCTTATTTTCTGTGTTTTAGAATTCATATTCAGGTAATTTCTGTACGGGGTTAAAACCTACATTCATTTGGTTTATTATGGCTAAAGAAATTGGAAAAGGCAATGGCAAAGGCTTTGGAAAGGAATGAGGCATTAATTGACATATTATTTATGAAAATAATGGAAATTAGGAGAAAATGAAGGTGAAAGGTCACATGTTGCATGCGAGGAGGAAAATGAAGGAAAATAATGGAAAATTGAAGAAAATAGAGGCCTCATTAATAAAAAGGATTATTAGGATCAGTCGGTACCTTTTGCCAGTTCAGCTTTGGAGCTCTCTCTCTCTATTCTCTCTCTCTCACTCTTGGACGCTTCGAGTTTTCATAGAGAACTTCAACATTGGATCAAGAAGGCAAAGATCAAGCAAGGAAGATTAGGATCAAGCAACTACAACAGATTATTTGCAACTATCGATTTGCATGTGTGATTTCCTTATTAGATTTAGCATGCATGGTTATGCATGTGTGTTCTTGTTTCTCTTGTTGTCATGGGCATAGGTTTTTCCAAGTCTGACATTGTCTTTTAGCATACCCTTGCCATTTATTGAGAGCCATGATGTGTTGGGTTCTCATGTTTTTGGTTGAGTTGGATTGCCAAATGGATTCAAAACAGAGTGAGGCAGTCTCTGAAAGAAAGAACACATGGCATAATGACCTCTGAACCAAATTGTGGGTAAAGAAAAATTTTGTGTTACCTCGATGGGTCTAGTAATCCTCTATATGTGAATGGTGAGTTATATGGTAAAGCCTAGAGGTGGGTGCTCTCCATCAAACCTAGGAATCCCGGGATGGGATATATGGTAAAGCTTGGAGGGTGGAGTCTTGATTGGGCCTAAGAATCCTGGGATGGGATATATAGTAAAGCCAAAAGACTGGAGTCTCAGTTAGGGCCTAGTGATCTGGTGTGGATTGCGGTAAAGCCTAGAGGCTAAGAGATAGGCAAATTCCTCGTGGTGTAGGTGGAGAAATCCAGTGGCACCCATGCTTGTTTTGGCCTAGTGATCCAGTGAGGATTGCAGTAAATCCTAGTTCTATTAATGAGGGTGAGGTGGTGTAGGCTTGGGAAGTCCTGGTTGAGTTTTGGTTATGAGTCCCACATTCATGCTTGGAATATGGCATAGGGGTGATTGGATGAAAGAAAAAAATGGTTTAACCAATCTATGGTCGAGTGGTTTGTGGAAGTCCCAAGCCTAGTTGTATTTTGCATCCATTAATAAGAGTTCCTTTCCTTGATATTTTATGAGCAAACGTATTGTTCATATGTGGCATTTATGGCTGATGTATCCTTATTATTTCTATTGTTTATATGTTGGTTATGAGTATTTTTTATGATAATGATGATGTATGGCTCTCATCATGTTTTTATTTGTAAATGAATGATCAATAAATATATGACCTAATATATGATAATGTAGCTAATGTGATAAGGCATCAATGCTTCGTAGTGATTCTTAGATAAGTATGAGACCCCTTTACTCAAATTTATTGTTATGACCAATCCATTGCATACTAGTGACATGTTTGACGAAATCCCTGTCATGGATAGTAGGGGTCCAATCAAGTCTTTGTTCAATTATTTTTATTTGTATTAGTGTTTCGATGTTACTTTTCATTCCTGAAGGTTTCATGGAGTTCTCGGCAGTGGCCCTAGTTCTGGCCCTGAAAAAGTAGCACATAATACAAGGTCGCAAGCTCAAAACTAGTTGAAAAAGACCCCAGTCACTTGCATGCCCATGCTGCGAGACCGAATATATGGCCCCAGTTGCATGCATATCCATGTCATGGGAGCAACTAAGGCTATAGGGAAGTGAAGTGTCAAGTTGTCTCAGGGGTTGATCACCTGGAAGGGTTGTGTTGTAGCGGCTACAACCACCCTCCAAAATTTTGGACTGCACCAATTTTGGAGACCCCCTTGAAGAGTTTCACTTGATGACTACACACACTCAGATTCGCTCTGTGAGCTCATGTGAGTCTTTACATCTACCTTTCTTCTTCATTGCATTCAAGTTTCTACATGTTGGTGTCTAAGTCATGTTTGCGACCATGTTCTAGTTACGCTCAAAGTCTTCGCTTCATATGTGCTTGTTCTATCCGTTATGAAAACATCTATCGCACTCACACACGAAGTCACTTTCAGTGTCATGAAGGCATCGTCTCGATCAATGAACAATCAATCACGAGTGTCGCACTTCTCATTTCCACTATCCTTTAGTCATGTTTAACTTGTGTGTCTGGATGGTTTGGGGTGTTTCGTCGTCGAGTCATGTGAGTGTGTGTTCGTATGATCACCTATGCGTCTTTCGACCATTCACACACTTAGTCATTTTTGCTGAAATTCTGACAACTAAACCCCCCTCCGACATCCGAACCATCACCCCGCTTTTGACTCAATCAACTGTCAACCAGAACAGCGCAGAAGCACCAAGCTAGTCTTTTCAAGTTGTGTTGTCTGCAAGCATTTCAATTAACCCTCATGCTAGCCACCAAAATAGACGGACCCAGTAGTCACCCCCGGACTGACTCCCACCAAAATTTGCACAGAGGCCACTAACTTCACTCGCTCAGCTGGCTGAGGAAATTGCGCAGACACGCCGAATAGACACAAGTGCCCATCCCTATCTCCCTCAAAAAATTGCACAGTTTTCCCAGTCAGTCATCTAGATAGTCGACCAACTATTAATCTTAGAAATTGTGCAGTGTTCATGAGCAAGCCTTCTTCTGCCCATCAGTCACCTCATCTCAGAAATTGCATAGAGATGATCAACGGGCTAGCCTCCTGGCCTTAATGCAATCTCCCTTGCCAGCATTCGCAGCAGACTTCTGGTGAGCTCTAGTATTGCAACAATGATGTTGCAACTCCTGGGACTCCCTACTTTACTTTTATCAACCCGGTAGTTCGTAACAAACTTGGAAGCGATGGTGCTATATGCACAAGGACTAGCTCTTACTGCAAGTTGTCACTTGATCAGCTGGCACAAGTTTTCTAGGAGCTTAAGCCAACTTCTATGAGTTCTTAGAAGAAGCTTTTAACTAATGATGGACAAAAGGTAACTCAAAAGAGGCTAGTCTACTTGTAGAAAGAAGATGAAAGCTGAAAGGAAATGCAAACCCTAGCAAATCCTAGTTTTACTGACTAACCCTAGTTGTGCAAGAAAATAGATGTTTTGATTTGAAACTGAAGCCATTGGTCTTTAAGATACAATGCATAAGATTTGGCCAGTTTTCTAGATTGTAAGGCTTCCATTGCCCAGTTGGCCATGTAGGACATCTGGGCTTCTCTTTCCTGCAGTTGTTGTTTCAGCATCAGTATTTCAGCTGTTGTCTGAGACTCCCTCTCCTATTGATGCTTTATCAATATTTCCTTATCAGGTTGTGCCTCTTCCCTTGGCTATTGTTCCTATGCTATTTCTTGTCCTACCAGGTGACCTTCCTTCAGTTGTTGTGCTTCAGAAGTTTGTGGCATGTCTGCCTTTTCAGCTTGTTGTTGCTGTAACTACTTTTTCAGTAGTGCATTTTCCTCCTGCAGTTCGACTCTTTTACTGCTTTCAGTGTGCCTCACCATGGCCAACTCTCTTTTCAACTCTCTTCTGCAACTCCCTTGGATTTAGCCATTCTCATCCAAGTGTGAGTCCTAACCCATTCATGTTCCAATGCAAAGAAAAGTGGTACAATGAACTTCCATGGGATGATTTTCCCACTTTCTAAAAAGTTGTAATATGAGCTCAAACTACGTTGAGGACTTGGTTCAGGGATCTCCTCGGTATTTCTTCTTCTTGTGATTGTTTCGCTGCCTCCTCTTCCAATTTTTCAATCTTCTTTAACTTAGATAGCATCTCCTGTAGAGAAGTCTCAGCTTCCTGTAGAACTCTTTTGGTGTCCATCAGTTTTATTTTCTCCCTCCATGTAGAAGTCTTGGGACTTCCTCTTTCATAAGAGATAGATATCTTGTAGGGGGATTCCTCCTTCTATTCAGTAGGTGCATCTGTGATTATGATAGGTTCTTGTGATGAAGGCTGGGACTTGCCCCACCTTTATCTGGGTGCTTTTTCTGGCTGTAAAGTACATGGAGGTTTTCCTTTTTCTCTTTCCTTTTTGTTTTGTAGGTGTGCTTAATTTAGCAAGCACAGCTACTGCTTACCTTTCCAACATCTCAGGGGATTTCTCTTTCTGTTGTTCTTTTCCCTCACTTCCTGTAGAAATCTCTATGTCCATTGTTTATGCCTGTGTTACTGATATCTCAGGGTGTGTCTTTTCCTTCTCATGCTGGGTTCTTACTTTGGCTGTGGTAGCCTTCTTTTGGGCTTCCTTGGCCTTTTTCTTTCCAATAGGTGTCATTTTTCCCTTCTCTTTCTTGTTGTTGTCTCCTTCTCTGTTTTAGGCTCATCAGTCTTGTCAAATTCTTCTTTTTCTTTCTGTTCTTCCTCTGTTTTTCCTTTTGCTTGAATTTCTTATGCTCCCTCATCATTATTCTTCTCAATTTCTTATGTTTGCTCCCCCTCATCACTACTGGATGGGGTGATGTTCTTAGCCAAATTTCTAATGTCATCATCCCTGGACATATTTCTAAAGATTTCCCAAGCTATGGGGATAGTATAAGTGTGTAAAGCATCTTCCACCAATAGTTTGATGAGCACATGGTGGGCTAACTGATCTAGGATCCCTGCATTTAGCTTTGTACCACATTCAATTAAAGACTGAAGGAGGAAATATGGGATGCTCAGTTTTCTAGGTGGAGGCAAGTCTATCCCATACCTCAATTCATGTAACAAACTGAAATGATATCCATAAATGATGTTGAACCTCCCCTCACAAGTGATATACTTCATTATTTGATAACTGACTTCACTCCAGAGAGGAGGCAAGCTAGTCCTTCTAACCCCGTTTTTATCTTCTCCAGGATGCTCCTTAGGCAGAAAAAATGTTTTCTTAGCAACTTGTCCCAATGATTTCTCCTCTTTGCTCCAAGGGAGCCCCAATGGTAGACCGGTAATTCTACTGATGAAATTAGTGGTAAGTTCTAGGGTCAAACCCCTAAAACTAGATGTGGCATGTGTCTTCGAATGTGGTCTTAGGGACATCAAAAACTCTTGAGTCACCTCCTCATCATAACCCTGAATTCTGTCAAAGAAGGATATCCAGTTTGCCCTAGTAAAAAGGTCCACCACCTCAGGGAGCTCGTGCAATTTGCTAGAGTTTAAGGGTTCTTTCCTTATGAATCCTCCTAGCATGGTGTTGAGTGCTTTTTTGTGTTTTAACCAGAAAAGGAAATGCTCAGGTGGAAAAAAACAGTCAATCACTGAAACAGAGGATCGTTGAATTCGGTTTTTTTTCTGAGCCCAAGAAGGAGTTTCTCGTGTGCTACTTCACAATGTCAAATGGCAATAATTCCCTCGTTTTAAACTGTTATCACCCTGTATTTGACTTTCTATTCTTGAAAAGAAAGAATTTTTCTATAGAACAGAGGATAAGGACACAGGTTCTTTTCTCAGCACATAGATAGATATGCACATTCGTTTTTTTCTTTACACACACACACACACACACACAGGCTGGCCTTTACTGCTACATGGATATTTCTTACAGGAGAATTTGAAAAAGGATGACGAGATTCTGGATGCATAGAGAAAAAGAAACTGTGTAGACTCAGGGAAATATGCAGGCAAGCTTTCACTTTTTCAATGCACAGGCAGACTTTCACTCTCTTTTTCAATCTACCGCCATGTCCAATTCACCACCTTACTCAAACAAATTCTGCATAGAGAAGCTTTCTCGAGCCTACCTCATTTTGAGCTTGAATTTCGATAAAAATCTCGGGTCTCCTTTCTGCAGAGCTATTCTCTGCCTTTCCTATAGAACCCTTCCTGTAGAAATCTCCCAAATCCTGTAGAATGAAATTGTGCTTCTTGTCGAGCCCAATAGGCGGGAGATTTTCAAAAAATAGGCAAAAAACTAGTGGAGGACAACTGGTTAGCTACTCTAGAAGCGGTGGATGCGTACTCCAATCAAGAACGTTGTGAGTGCAGAATGAACAAAGGGTGGTGAATGTTTCAACTAAGTTGTCTTTTAACTGTAGGCGTGGTTCGTGGTGAAGGGATGAGGTGGCCAGACCGGATCATTGATCCTATGTCACAACCATAATGTTTCTGCATGTCATCTAACTGCCATCACCTCCCTTTCTCCCGTTATCCGCCACCACCACTACCAATCCCGAATATTTCTTCCTAAATGGACATTCCACACGTGTTGGTTGCATATCTGGTCGGAAATTTTGAATTTAACGGGGCTCGTCTGGATTCCACGAGGATGTGTAATTGATCAAGAGTGTCCAGTTAACTAGCCACCGATTCTACTCAATCTGAACCATTCCCATAGTCACGCAGTCTTGAAATATGATTTATACAATTAAGGAATAGGTTTAGGAACTTACCTGCGTAGTCGCGGCTGTGTTATGCATTTTTTTGGATTTTGGAACCCATTTCTTCATTGTTGTTGCTACTTGCACTCTGCATGCTTGGACTCGGGCTGTTGCTGATGTTCACACATTCAAATAGAGCTCCATGCATGTTTCATATGCCATACTTTGTTGTCCCTATCTCTGGAGTACATCTTCAGAGGGATCAGTTGCTACAGGAATCCTATAGGATTTCCTGTAGCTGCTTCTCCTCCTGGAATGCAAGATAGAATGAGCAGGGCTACAACTACTGACGAGGGTCTCAGCTGATAACGAGTCTAGATGGAGGGTATCAGGTATGGTGAGTGAAAAACTACTACTTTGATTTGTCATTAAAAAATTTGGCTGCCAGCATGAAGGAAACAAGATTTCTGTGTGTGACTGTGTAGGGACATAAAAACAAGTGCAATGGAGGTGTACAGAGATGGAAAAAGGGTGACATATGGTGATGGATGGAAGCAGGGAGGTTTACAGGCCTCATAGACAGATTCCCAACCTTCGGGTCCTCTTGTGAGATCGATTTTGGCTTTTCTATAGATTCTACAGGATCCTCCTATAGAAGATACAGAGTTCCCTGTAGGAGGTGAAATTTCAGATCGAGTGAGACCAAATCTTTGGAAGGGGTACTGATCATGGAGTAATGGATTGTGAGGGATGCCTGTAGCCTGGTTATGGCCTCTGTCTTTGTCTTGTGTGATCCTCCTAAAACCTATAATGACCTTCCTGCAACCTGCAATTTATTTAACGGAAATTAGTTTTTTTTTTGTAGACATTTGGGCGCCTTCCGGGAGGTTTCCCCTTTCACTGTCTGCCTGGGTGCTCCAAGAGGTTCACCATATGATCTGTATTCCTTTTTCCTTTTTTCTGTTTTTTTTTTTTTTTTTGTTTTCTTCAAGAGTGTGGGTGAGTGGAGACAGGGACGATGGCTCCACTACCAACATTGATGTTAGCCAAAGTTTTAAATGAACTCTTGCCTTAGGAAAGGGGGCTTCCGTTATAGATGTTTCAATTCGTATGCCCATGCAGCATGGGGATGCTGCTTCATCCAATGGTCGCTGATAAGTGACTGAACCATTGTCATTGCATTTTCTTCCACTATATATGGTCCCAGCCATCTTGTCCTTAGCTTTCCCTTGAAATCCTTATATCTTGAATCATATAATAGTGCCCAATCTCCTCATTGAAAGTGCTTTTCTTGGAGGTGTCGGTCATGCCATATCTTTCGTTGAATTTGGACTACCTCTGAGTGGAGAAGGGCCTGCATTCTCCGTTCATCTAATCCATTCAGCTGACGTAATCTTTCATGTTGTGCATCGCTGAGATCTAGGTCCAGCTGAGCTGCCAACCTCAATGTGTTATATTCAAATTCTATGGACAGCAAAGCCTTCTTCCCGTCGACCAGCTCGTAGGGTGTGAACCCTGTTGTAGTTTGGCCCAGGTGGCCTCAATCAAATGATCTACCCAATCTTTCTTGTTGATGCTCACTACCTTAGTCAAAATCTCTTCCAAAGCCCTGTTATTAATTTCCACTTGTCCATTTTCTTGCGGATGATAAGGGGTGGAAGTTCTGCGCTTAATCTTATGATGAGTGAGCAAGTCTTCAATTAGGTTGGAGGTGAACTGAATTCCATGATCTGTGATTAATTCTCTTATGTAGCCAAACTTGTAGAATATATTTTCCCTCAAGAACTCAGCTACTTTTTCTTTTGTTGCTGCTTTGTTTGCCTTTGTTTCTACCCACTTTGTTAGGTAGCCCATGCACACAATGATATAGGACTTATGTTTTGAAGGAGGGTTGACAAGACCCACAAAGTCCATGCCCCACTTCTCAAATGGCTCGAACGTCACTTGAGGCTACAAGGGCATCTCATCCTTTGGAGTAGGTTTCCCCATCCTTTGACATCTGTCACATTGGCTTATGTATCTTCTGACATCTTGATGAAGAGTGGGCCAATAGTAACCTACCTGTAGAATTTTGAAGGTGGTTCTTTTTGCTGCAAAGTGGCCTCCATAGGACCCATCATGACAGGTTAGGAGGATGTCCAAAACTTCCTCCTCCCTGACACATCGCCTAAAAATTTAATCTAGGCCAAGTTTAAAAAGATGCCCCCAATCCAAGTGAATGGGGCACTTTCCCTCACGATCTTGCTCTTCTCTTTGGAGGACAGGTATGGCGGGAACTGAGTTGAAACCAAATAATTTTCTATATTAGCAAACCATGGAGAGATGATCCGGATTTAAATGGGAATGCAACAAAATACAGAGATAACCATATACACAAAGATGCAGCGGAAATAAT
>APFE030441794.1:50454-119811 GCA_000404065.3 Pinus taeda | reverse complement strand
GAGTGTTGAGATTGCAACAAATGATGGAGCTTAGTGAAAAGAGTCGCCTTCACTAAGTGGGCCCGCAGGCTATTTTTGGCGCAAGTCTATTTTTAGACTATGTCTATTTTTAGACATATGGATCATGTCTATGGATTGCAGGTTGCTGTTTTTGGATGATTGATCAAGTTGGAAAAAATAGATGGACTTCTATTTTTGATGAAAGTGTGAGTGATCAAGTCTACTTTTAGACTGGCTTTCAAAAATAGAAAAGTCAAATATTATTATCTCACAATAATATTTGGACTATAAACTTAATCTTATTCTCTTGGAGCACTTCAGTTTGAGCTACAGAGGTGGCACATGCAGCTGTCAGAAGGAAATACGCTTTTCTTATGGGTGAGTAGTATTGCATGCATGACTTCAGTTAGAACTCAAGTGAGTTGAGTTTAGTGGACTGGAGGTGCAGTTGATGGAGTTGTGTTCAGTTTAGCTTTGTTAAACTGGTTGTATTTAGTCTAACTGGCGAATAGACCAGAGATGAGTTGGGTGAATTAGTTATTAATTAATTCACAAGTTATTAACTCATAATACAACTAATGAATACATCAGTTAACTCAGTTGCATGTCAGTGCATGTTCAGTTTAGCAGGGACAGGTGTTAGAGAATCAGATTGCTATCAGTTGTGACTATAGCTGTGCACCAGATCTTGCACAAATCAGGGGATTGAGTATGCCAATGAGTTTGCCCACATTGTAGCTTGTTCTCACGTGATTTAGCCAAGGAAAGACGTGGCTGCCTTGGAATTATCACCGGTTCTTTTGCAGGTATTGAGCAACGGAGGCAGGCAAGCAGCGGAAGAGATTTGAGCCAGTGATTGATTCAGATCTGAGCTGTATTTTGTGTAACAGGGGTGGAGATTCTTGTGATAAGTATTGTGCTGTGTAATGTTACATGACTCAATCATTAATATACAGATAGTTGGGGTTTTTAGCGAGATGCTTTCCCCGGGATACATACTGTGTTAATGTGTGAATGCTCTTGATGTTTTATTGTTATTGATGCTGCTATATTGATGATCAACGTAGAGGAGCTTATGTATTGTGTATGTTTTCCGCAATAGTACATGATCAGGATAATCTCCATTGAATATGTGTTAAATTATTCAAAATTTCTACACTATCTTATATATATACAGAGCTATTACGTAAAGGCGATTCTCTCACGCAAGGGATCAATTTGGTGGGGAGAAACTATGGTTTTTAGGGTTTGTGCCATGAATACCAAGTATTAGTTTTCTAGGTTCAATCTCGCTCATGGAATTGAGGGTTTTTATTGTTTTAAGATCTGATTTTGTTCGTCCACTTTCTATTTTTGCTACAGATCAAGTTGTTTTCAACCCATTGATAAGTTTTTACTAGGCTACAAGCCCAGAGCCTGGCTCACACAATATGGGAAACCCTCAGAATGTAGCATATTTAAAATATAGAACCATATACCCTAATTGATCCGGATTTGGTGAAGGGTTCAAAGGTTTGAATAAGGGGTAGGGGGGAGGGAAATTCAAATCTTTATTAAGTACATTAATGGGAAATCCTTTCTTTTTGGGTTTCGAGTTTAGATTATGTGACGAATCTTAAGAAAAAAATAAAGAAATGGTTGGGATATCTTGTAGATACACAATGTCTCCGTTATGAAGGTAAGTGACTACAAGGTTACAACATCTCAAGAAATTCCACCATTGGCTTGAATCTAAGGATTTGAGGGGATGCTTCAGGAGCTAAAAACCCAGGAGGCTCTATTTCATACAAGGATGCAATGTGGGACAAAGGCACTAATCCATCGGATATGCCATAATACAATCCTAGACCTTACATTGTTGAACAACAACAACAAGTGCCAACCATGCAAGTAAATATAACAGAGGTAAATCAACTTTTTTCTGTATTTCAATGTAGGACAATGATTTGTAGATTCAATGGTTTTTGGCCCATATGTGATACTTTGCATTAGTGGGTTTTCACAACCTAGACCAAAAATCATGACATATAACTTTGCTCAAAAGTCACTTTATTGTTCAGTTTGATACCTACGAAGATGTGGAGAGAGCATTGAAAAAAGGGCCTTGGTTTTGGGGAAATAAAGGGCTCTTCATTACCCCTTGGTACCGAGATTTTGATGCCACAACAATTCTAGTGTGGGTGAGGCTACCAAACCTCCCCTTCATTTTTGGCACCACAAGGTTCTAGAGGAAATTGGGAACACCTTGGGGACATTCAAAAAAATGGACCTCGAAAGAATAGATAAAGGATTATTTACCTTTGCTATAATCTGTGTAGCAATAGACCTAAGTAAAGGTCTATGACAACCTTGGTCATTTTTCCATTTGTGAAATGAATTGTAAATATTTTATGTATATATCTAAAAAAAATGGCTAAGTCAAGGGACACGGATTCCAGAGGCCAAGGATGGTTACTTGCTTGGGATATTAAGGTTTCCCTGTAACAGAAAACTTGGACAACTCTATGCAACCATTAAAGGTTAGTTGGCATGTTTTAGTGGAATAATATGTTTGAATTAAAGGAGCTAAAGAAAAGGACACAAGACATGCTTGCTTGGAAAAATGAACAAGATAGAGAAGGACGAAAAAAATTATGAGCATGTAGTTGAACAAGGCAGTCAACCACACAAGAGGATAGAGAGTATAGTGGACACATCACGGAGGGTAAGGTGGTGTGTTTTACAGAGTGGTATTAGAACATCTAGGTTCAACACTTAGACTTGATTTTCTCTATCATGGGCAACAAATGATAGGTTTCCTGCAAAGGGGTTTCATATTCATTTTTTGAAAATTTACAAAACAAAAGTTTAGGTGTTAAAAGCTCATCTATGATTAATTGATTGCATGCATGATTGATATACCTACCTTGTGATTTGATTATGTAGCATGGATTAATGATTGATATGATTTTTTTTGTCATTGTGTGAGCTAACAATTTGTGTTTGTTGATATATGTTTGATGAATATGCATGCATATGTAAGAATGCTAATGATTTGATGTTTGACATATATTGTTGTACTAACATGGATTGTTGTTGTAGCTAGCTTACCATAGAAACTTCGTAAAAGCAAGCTCATGGTCATGATTTTGTAAATTATTTATATTATAATGTATCTAATAATTGTGTGTGAATGAAAACACATCACAAGCAATAAAGCACAGTGAGAAGCAAGGGAATGAGCAACAGGATGGTTCAATAAGTTCTAACAGGTCATAACATGGGCATGAAGAAGGTTTATTGGAGAACAAAGAAGGGGAAAACTCTCCTGATTGGATGGATACCTTGAGAAGCCTAAGGGTCGATATTAGGAGCTTCAAGGCAGATAATGAAAGGTTAGTAAGGGCTCAGGGGAGTCAAGTTGAGGTAAATGCAATTATACTACAAAACCTCTCAAACTTACAGAAATAGAAGCAACATGAGTTGGGAGCTAGTCATAGAGATAGGCAGAGCCCTTTTGAATCAAAAGAGATAACAAATAGGGATGATGGTAGCAGGTCCAGGAAGAGGCATAGATGGGGAAGTGAAGACACCGTGAGAGGGAATGCACCATTGAATACCCCAGAGAGAAGAACTAACACTTATGGGCATCACTTTGGTAGACCTTTTAGTTCTACTATCGGGAGATACCATCACCATTCTCATCATTATCATCATCATTAGAGAAATAGAGAAAGGGACTATATGCCCAAGGAATTCAAGAAAGCCAAACCACCCACATTTTAAAGATAGATGAAAAAATCTGAAGAAGTGGAAGCTTGGTTTCTTGGGATGAAGAAATTCTCCAGAATCCATGGCTATTCTAAGAATATGAAAGCAAAGGTAGCCACCTATTGTTTGAAGGGAAAAGCAATCATAAGGTGGGAATATTTGAAGAATGTCAAAGGCATAACTGAAGAGAAGCTGACATGGGGTGTGCTTGAAAGGCTCTTTAGAGATAAATATCTATCAGATAAGTATTATGACAACAAAGCAAAATAATTTTATGAGCTTAGAATGGGACAAATGTCAGATGAAGAATACATCATCGAGTTCTTGGAATTGTTGAGATATGTGTCATATATCAAATATGAGAAGGCAAAGGTCCAAAGGTTCATTAGTTGGCTGCCTCTAACATTCAAATATCGAAATGAAATTATGAAACCTCGGGCCTTAGATGATGTCATGAATAAGTTGAATAATTGTTACGAGCAAACATAACAAAGACTAGAGTTCAAAAGTGATTGGAATGCAAAGAGCAACATGAAAAATAAAAAGAAATGACCTAGGAATATTGTAGACAAGAAAGAAGATGTGGGCAAGTCAATGCAGGTCAGCCATAACAAAAATTTGGTTCAACTAATAAAGGTTATGTACACCATCTTGTAGGAGAGAAGTGTATAATTGAGACTAAAGAACCATTGTGTTGTTGGACATGTGGAGCGAATTTCCATAAAAGGGATTGCCCACATCAGACAAACATAGGTCCACAAATTTATATCACATAATAAGCTCATACTATGGGAGACATAACACAGAGCTTGCCCAAGATATATGCAATTGTGGGTAATCGACAAGTAGATCACCAAGAGTCCATAATTGAGATGGAAGGTAAGTTGTGCAATTGAGTTATTTCTATATTAATTGACCTTGATTCTAATTACAACTACATTAGTCCCAATCTCATGGAAAAATGCCAGTTGGCCAAGGAAACAAATACAGAACCATGGTTGGTTCAATTAGCAAAAGGGACAAAGAGAAAAGTAAGCCATTGGATGAAATCATGTGCATTTGAGCTTAGAAACATGCCGACAACAACACATTTAACTTTACTATCGTTTGGTGTGTATCACTTATTGTTGGGCATGGAATGGATATATATGTACAGGACCAAATTCAAATGTTTTGAAAAGGAAATCGAGTGCTTATATGAGCACGAAGAAAGGATAAATTTATAGGGAAAGTGAAATCCTACTGCGGTGAGGTTGATCACAACCATGCAAGCCAAACATTGTTGTCGTAAAGGCTACCATTTATTTTCTATGCAAATTTCTAGCAATGAAAAATCCAATGACAATGTTGAGGAAGAAGAAGCTAAAGTGTTGGAACAATATATGATGTTGCAGAAATATAGAGATGTATTTCCTATAGAAGTTCTGAGATTACCTCCTCACACAGAGGGGTATATTTCTCTATTGAATTGATGTCTGGGGAAACACTAGCATCCAAGGCAGCATACAAGATGAGCACCCATGAATTGGTCGACTTAAAATTGTAGCTTAAAGAGGTGCTTGATAAAGGCTATATATGAGCAAGTGTCTCTCCATGGGGAGAACCATTCTTGTTTGTGAAGAAAAAGGATGCTATGCTCAGAATCTGCATTAATTACATCCAACTAAATAAAGTGACCATAAAGAATAGGTATTTGTTGCCACAAATTGATGACTTATTTGACCAATTGAGGATAAATGGTCTTCTCCACTATCGATTTGAGGTTAGGGTATCATCAAGTGCATATCAAGGAAGAAGATATCCATAAGACTTCATTCCAAACTAGATACAAGCATTACGAATTTGTGGTGGTGCCCTTTGGGCTTACTAATTCCCCTGCCACTTTCATGTGTTTAATGAACAATGTGTTGTGTCCTTACCTAAACAAATTTGTGATTGTCTTTGTTGATGACATATTGGTATTTTAAGGATTGAAGAAGAACATGAAAAGAACTGAAAAACAATACTACAGTTGTTATGGGAGCACAAGATTTATGTAAAGCTTAGTAAATTTGAATTATTCAAGTCACAAATACACTATTTAGGGCACATTGTCTCCAAATATGGGATATTAGTGGATCTAAAAAAGATTAAGGCCATATTGTAATGGCCAACATTGAAAAATGTGAATGAGATCAGATAATTCATGGGGTTGACAAGCTAGTACAAGAGGTTCATCATAAAATTCTCCAAGATAGGCCACCCTATTACATCCATGCAGAGGAAAGGAAATAAATTTGAGTGGACAACTGAATGTGTAACAAGCTTTGAACAGTTAAAAGAATTTCTTACTAATGCACCAATGTTGAGAATTGTAGATGCAGACAAAGGTTTTTTGGTTTGTAAAAATGCCTACAAGGAGGGGCTTAGTGGAGTCTTGATGCAAGAAGTATAAGTAGTTTACTATGAGGCACATAAGCTAAATGAGCATGAGGTAAACTATGTTACTCACGATCTGGAGTTAGCTTCCATTATTCATGCACTAAAGATATGGAGGCATTACCTCCTTGACAGAAGATTTACGCTCATGACAAATCATGGTGGACTCAAATATCTATTTGATCAACCTAAGTTGAATGCAAGACAATTTAGGTAGTTTTCCATACGTAGTGAGTTCGAATTTGAGATCAAGTACACCAAGGGGAAATAAAACAAGGTTTTCAGTGCACTCAGTAGAAGGATTCAATTGAATCACATGGCAACCATAAGCTTGTACAAAATGGACCTAGTAGAGAAGGTTAAGCATGTAGGTCGGCATGATGAGAACTATTAGCAAATAAAGGAAAGGATACAAAAAGATGGAAATGGTGGAAATGATGAAGAATGTCATCTCACATATGATGGGCTAGCTAGATTCAAGAATAGAATATATGTGTTGAATGATGCTGATTTGAAAAGGTTCATAATGAGAGAGTTATGTGTTAAACCATTTTATAAACACCTAGGATACCGAAATACTCTCATGGCCATCAAAAAGTTTTACTATTGGCCTAGCTTGAAAAGAGAAGTGGCTGATTTTGTTGCTAAATGAATAGAATGTCAACAAGTGAAGGTTGAATGTAGACATCGAACAAGTTTATTGCAACCCATTCCCATTCCAGAATGGAAGTGGGAAGTGATCTCCATGGATTTTATTACTGGTTTGGCAAGAACCTCCAGACAACATGATGCAATTATGGTGGTCATTGACAAGTTGAGCAAAGTGGCTCACTTTGTGGCAGTCAAATCCACCAATTCAGCTTGTGAGGTGGCTCAAATCTTCATAAAGGAGATTGTTATGCTCTTAACCTGCAAGACGATACCAGAATACCAAATATGCGAAGAAATATACCCAGAACATAGAATAACGAGTAACAACAACAAGTATTTTATTAATCAGAAAGCAATGTTCACTTGCCTCTTCGAGGGGGAAACCTCCAATAGAGCAGAGATCGATGACAAAATAAGACATGATGCTCCTTGCAGGGAGTCTCTATCCTTTATATATGACTCATACATGCAATACCATGGATCAATACCATGGTTCTTATTAATACCATCTATCTAATACCATGGCCCATTTGCAACTAACTGTGATCCCGTCATTAAATGCGGGTTAACCACTTACAATTATTAATATGGGCTTTATTGAATCTTTACTATGACTCGATCCTACTACATAAATAAGGGGGTTAGGGTGGGACCCTAACAAAGATTTTGAAGTTGCATGGAATTCCCAAGAAGATAATTTTAGATAGATATGTCAAGTTCACTTCAAGGTTTTGGAAGGAACTATTTGCAGGCTTGGAGACATAATTGACCTTCAGTATAGCTTATCATCCATAGATGGATGGAAAAAGAGAAAGGGCCAATAGAATCCTTGAAGACATGTTGAGGATGTATGTGATGCACCAACAAAAGAAGTGGGAAGAGTACCTTCGGCATTTAGAGTTTGAATACAACAATGGGTACCAAGGATCTATAAAGATGAGGCCATTCAAGGCATTTTATGGAAGGAGTTGCAATAATATTAGTTGGAGTGATCTAGCTGACAAGGTCCTTATTAGGCTTGACATGCTAAAAGAGATGGAGAAACAAATGCAGGTCATCAAGCATAATTTAAAGGTGGCACAGGACAGACATAAAATCTATGTGAATCACCATAGAGTGCATAAGGAGTTACAAGAAGGAAAACATGTTTACTTGAGAATTAGACCCAAGAAAATTTCCTTGAAGATTGGGTCATGTGCGAAGATGGCACCATGGTTTTGTGGGACTTTTGAGATACTTGAAAGAATTGGACCAGTGGCGTATAGGTTGTGTTATAACCCTATTTTCCACTCCATTATAGTAAGAGAAACTAAAGATCAACTTACTGCAGTTGCTAGCTATAATGCAACCCCTTTCACCTTTTCTTTTACTTATGTGAGATCTATTCCATGTTAAAAGTGTGAAATTATATAATTGAGTTATTTCTCATCATTATTTTGTCACAATTTTATAATTATGAGATAAATATTTATTTCATAATTAAGATAATTGAGAAAAAACTCATGATTGTGAAAAAGGTTTCTAGAATTTTTCATTCCCAAGGAGATCAACTTGACCCACTTGTGTATGATTTGGCTAGGGGTCCATTATTGTATAAGTTTCCTAACTTCTCAAGACCCTAGGTGTCTACATACATTCTCCCAAAGGATAGAATGAACCTATATAATCTCATTAAGAGTAGAGGGGGTAAGATCTAGTATCCACACTACTATAGCTTGAGAGCTCTATTGTATTGGGAGGATGATACCATGCTACAAGCTTGGGGAGATGATCTCATTTGTTGAGAGGTATACGTTTGATGTACTTTTATTTTGAATTAATAGACATATGTTCTTTTCTATATCCATGTCTTGAACATGTTTTTCATTTGCATATGTTGGTTTTAAGCTGATAGGCCCTGTTAGGGTTTTTATATGCTCTTTAATTCCCTATACTTTTAAAAATGTCAATCCGGAATTCGTAATCTTAGAGTTCCAAAATATCACAATTTAGATCCAATTTCACTATCCTATGCTCAAGATAGTATTGAATGTTCACTCCAATCTTTGTTCCTAATTCAAAATTACTCCATTACTTTACTAAAGTCTACAAAATTAAAGAATCCTAGCATGTTTTCCCTAATAACACAATTTGAATTACCAATTTATCCTAAAACAACAACACAAACTAATTTGTGCTTGAATGCCTTGCTGGAAACAAACCTAATAACATCATAACTTCAAAATTTGATTTCTACTCAATATTTTCACACAAAAGAGACTAACCCCAGGGCTAAGCAAAATCATTATGTATCATGTCATATAAATAAAAAATTAATTCTAACAGTGCTAAGAAAACACTATCTGATTCAAGCTCAAAAGATCCATTCACATAATTCTATGATCTCACAAATAATTTTGAAACTAATTTGGAAACAAAACAAATGATCTACAATCCAAACAAAATCCTATGAAATATTTTAGGCATCAAACTTTGGCTGCAGAGTCCCCTATTGGAAATTTTTGATTCACAGGTGGTAGCATATTTCACTTAAAATTAAAGGTTTTGATTCAGTCTTAAAGCTGTTTAAAAGCTCGACCTTCAGAAATCTACTTCAGATTAAAACATATATATTGCAACTCAACAATATTTGATACAGGGAAAGCCTGCAAACTCAAGAAATCTTCTATGAGAAACAATTTCATAAGCTCAAGCAATCTCCAATAAAAAAAAATTATCCTTTAAACAATCAATCATTTAACAAGAGTTTAAGAGACAAAACATATAGATCTATAAAAGATTTAAATGTTGTGTAATCACACTTACAAATACAAAATACTTGTCTAAGAACAACGACTAAATGAATATTCAAAGTGAAATTACTCTAAGCTAATATACACACACATATCCTTCTATCCTAACTAACATTAACTACATAACTTGGTTGAGTTCGATGGTGGGCCCTTTCCATGACCTTAGACAAGTTAGATTGCTACAATAAGCTTACAAATTAAAAACACATAAATCTACAAGGATAAAATCCAATATTGTTATATTAATAATCTTCAGTAATGGATAAGTACAATTGTTCCAAATTGAATTAAAACAAAGCTATACAATGTCCACAGTCATAGTTCCTCCTTGCTTCTCCTCGCTAGCCCTCTAACGTTGTTGCTTGATCCTCTTAAAGAGATCACAGACTAAAGATAGATTTAACTCGATAATCAAGAAATATAATACAAGTATGATCTGAGCCTAATTAAGGTAAGCTAGATCCTCGAAGATCATTTGTACATTCTATCATATCCAAAAAATATGATCGTGGTACTATATTTAGGTTGGAGGCATTATCACCGCTATCAATGAACATGAGAAGATGCCTTGGAATTACCATCAAGTTGATTGATGTTGAGTTTTGGAACAGGTTACTGAATGAAGTACATAATGAGGTACCTAATAGTTTCCTAGTGCATCACGAACTATATGTTGAACCACTAGTGACCTGCCAATGCCATCAAGTCTCCATCCTCATATTTAAGAATCCTAGAAATATGTGAGTCAAATTTAGTCAATGAATATGAATTTTCTTAGCATCTATCTGAACTAACCCAAAATATGTGAAAACAGATCTAATTGTGACTCTTACCTCCATTCAAGGACTAGAACAATTTGACAGGGATAGGATGGTTTTTGAGGTGCAGATTATGCAATAGACTAAAGCAAAATACAAGAACTACTTCTACAACAAACTTCGCAGAAGCTTAATTGAATTGAGTAAGATCAATGAGAACACATATAACTGATAATGAGAAATCAATCACACATAACACAGAAGAAATAAGCCCGGGGAAAGCCTCAGCCTAAAACCCCAATCTCTGTATTATCATACAAGTGGAAATCTTGTTCAAGTTACAAAAAGAATCAGCTCTCAAGCTATCCCGCTCTCTCTGTAATCAAACAATATAGATCATAGGCTGAATAGACACAATATATTTCCTCCTCAAGCCTTCCAAGCCTCCTATTTCCTTGCGTAGTTTTTCTTGGGGTCCAGTGATGCCACATGTGTGAATTGGCCTCATCACACTCACAAAACCTGATGAAGTAATTGCACAATCCTCAAGGAAAGAATTCCTTCTGCATGCAAGGGATATTCACAATGGAATATTCTAGCAACTGATAGTACATTTCCCCTCCATCTGATCTCAACTGGGTCTCTGTCTGAACTGACATGCATGAGTTATTTATGAGATAATATTCAATTATCTGAAGTGCAGCAGTGGCATGCATGCATGCATTAACTAACTGAACTCACAATTAATTCAACAAACTATTTGAATTAATCTAACTGGACTTGACTCAGTTAACTAAGTCAACTAATTACAACTCAGTATTACAACTCATCCTTATCTCTTTAACTGATGGATAAATTCCTCAATTAATGGAGAAACTGTTACATGTCCCCACATAGACTTCATGTTTGCTTTTCTACAACTAATTAACTCATGGTGAGTTAGTTAATTATTTTACAAATAGCTGCTAAGATCAAATTCGAATTTTTACTTCTCTATTTTAGTTAAGGGACTAACTAAATTAGGAAGGTATCTCGAAATGCTATTTATAGCAGTACTAAATTTAGCACTTCTATATTTAGCATTTCTTGTTGCTATTTTCAACACTCCTTGTCAATAAGAAAGGGATTATCAGTAACCCCAATCCTGTCTCTGTGGAACTGAACTTGCATTTTGACAATGCCTTAGTCAAAATATCTGCATCCTGTTCCTCGGTTGAAACATACAACAACAACATGATCCTCTTGACCACACAGCCTCGAAGATGGTGATACTGGAGATTAATGTGAGTAGACCTGTCATGAAAAACTAGATTCTCAGAGAGTTTGATACAACTCTGATTATCGCAATAGATCACTGTTGGATCCATCCTCTGACCAAACAATCCCACTAGAATCTTCCGCATCCAAATGGCCTCACATGTAGCCTGTCTAGCAGCCATGTATTTAGCCTCTACTGAGCTAAGTGCAACTGATCTCTGTTTCCTACTGTACCAGGAAATTGTAGTTGAACCAAGGTTGAAGATTCCTCTAGAAGTGCTCTTCCGGTCTGATGGACTCCCTACCCAATCTGCATCTATGAAGCCTTGAAGCTTCACTCCCTTTGTCCATCTGTACCACAATTCGAACTGAGATGTGCCTCTGAGGTATCTTAGCACATGCTTCATTGCCTTCCAAAAAAGCTTGGTAGGCTGAACCATAGCTTGTCTTAGTTGGTTCACCGCAAAGTATAAGTCGAGTTGTGTGTTCACCAGATACATAAGTGAACCCATTAGCTGCCGAAAAATAGTAGCAGCTACTACCTCACCTGAAGTAGCATCCTCCTTCCTCCAGTTCCCAGCTAGAAGAGTCTGCATGGGCTTACACTTCTCCATGTGAAAGAGCTTGAGTATCTCATTGGCATACTTGCCTTGAGACACAAATACTTCACCATCTTTCTGCCACACCTTCATGCCTAGAAAGTAGTGCATAAGACTCATGTCTTTCATTTCGAACTCTCTTGCAAGGTCCTCCTTGCAAGACTGTATCAACTGATCATCACCTATCAAAATCAGATCATCGACATAAAGAACAATGATCAATGGTTTACCTTCTACCATGATGTGGTAAAGGTTTTCATCTGCTTCACTCTTGGTGAAGCCCAACCCAGTGAAATAGTTGTTGATCTTGGTGTACCAAGCACGAGGTGCTTGATTCAACCCATACAAATCCCTCTTGAGTTGGCACACATGCAACTCATGACTGAAGGCCTCGAAACCCTCTGGCTGCTCAATGCATACCACCTCCTCAATCTTCCTATTGAGGAATGCTATCTTCACGTCCATCTGCTGGATCTTCCACCCCATCTAAACTGATAGTGCCAACATCAATCTAATAAATGAGTACCCTGCTATGGGAGCAAAAGTCTCATTGTAGTTGATCCCCTCGACCTGTGAGAAACCCCGGGCAACAAACCTTGCCTTATGTTTCTCAACACTACCATCAGCTGCCTGCTTTACCTTGTAAAGCCATCTCGAACTCACCACTGATTTACCCTGAGGTCTTGGTACAACATCCCACACACTGTTCTGAATGATAGAGTCGTACTCCTCTACCATCGCATCAACCCAGATTGGTTGCTACACTGCCTCCTTGAATGAAGAAGGTTTGGTATCTACACACTCCCTAACTAGGGCCATGTACCTAGTGTACCGCTTAGGCGACCTCCTCTATCTGCACTGAGAAGATGGCTGTCCCACATTCTCCCGCGTATCCAGCATCAACTTGTCAGCTTCCCTTGAGCGTTTCTGCCCATCTCTGGAAGTCTCAGCATGAGTGGATGTCTCCACTCCCGGATCCTTTGCATGAGGCTGTTCCACATCAATCTGAGGCTCCTCCTCCTTAGGAACTGAAAGTTCCTCCTCTGCATGCAACTTGAGCTCCCTCTCAAGTGATAATCGCATGGCTTTCTTCTCATCGAACTTCAGATCCCTGCATACCACTATCCTTTGAGTGGTAGGTAGGTACACCCAACAGTTGTGGGGCGTATCTGTGTACCCCACAAGTATTCCCAACTCAGCTATTGGGCCTAGATCCTTCCTGGCATCTTTGGTCACATGATAGTAAACTGATGATCCAAATATTCGAAAGTGACTTACATTAGGCCGCTTCCCGAAAAAGGCCTCCATAAGTGTCTTCATTCCCAGTATATGGTGCGGGCTTCTATTTTGCAAGTATACTGCTATATTGCATGCCTCAGCCCACAAATGCAGTGGTAGGATTTGGTCATGCAACATTGCTCGAGCTACTCTCACAATTGATCTGTTCTTCCTTTCGGCCACCCCATTCTGCTATGGGTTATGGGGTACCGTCAATTCGCATTTAATTCCTTCTGCAACACAAAAGTCTTTAAACTATTGGGAGACATACTCTCCACCATTGTCGCTACACGAGCCTTTTATTTTCTTTTCAGATTCTTTCTCTGCCAAGGATTTAAACTCATAAAACCTCAAGCATGTCTGATCCTTCTTTTGCATAAAGTAGATCCAACATCTACAAGAAAAATCATCAACAAAAATAACATAGTACCTTTGCTTAGCGATGGAGGCTGTAGAGAAGGGTCCACAAACATCTGAGTGAAATCGCTCCGGGATTTCTCTAGCTCTATTGTCTCGATCCAGAAAGGAAGATTTTGCATACTTACCCAAGGTACAACATTTGCATGTATTCATCTGCTCAAGTTTTCCCTTGGGTAATCCGGTAGAATCTGTTGCATGATCTTCAGGTCTCCATGGTTCAAGTGGCCTAGTCTTTTATGCCATAGCTCATCAACATCTTGGCTCTGCACCATCTCAGCTTTGGAACTCAATGCAGCACAGTCGTCTACCTCTAGCTTGTAGAGATTCTTTACTTGAATCCCAATTCACTTTGTCTGTCTAGTACGGATATGCCTCAGGAATACCTTTCCTTTACTAAAGACCACATCATAGCCTTTATCTTCTGGTGGATCTCTTGAACAGATCCAAGAGATCCACCAGGCAGTACAGGAACAACTGGAAAAGAGCCAAGCCAAATACAAGGAAAGGCATGACAAGCATCAAATGGAGCATAGTTTCCAAGTTGGTGACCAAGTCTGGCTGTATATTAACAAGGACAGGATGCAAGGTGAAGGTAAAAAGCTAAAGCCTATCAGGTATGGACCTTTCAAGATACTTGAGAAGATTGGTGAAAATGCTTTTCACCTTGATCTACCAGATTACATGCACATCTACTGAGTCGTAAATGCAGATTGCTTGAGATTGTTTGAACCCTCTCTAATTGAGGATCTTGAAGAGCAGAGTCAATTGCCTTTTATTGATGACCTACTACCCGAATATCTTAATGAATTGCAGGAAGACATAGTTTTGGACAGGAAGGTGAGGACGGCGCATAGAGGAGATCTTGAGTACCTCAGAGTAGGGCTCAAGGGTTCAAAGCCGACCAGTGCAAAGTGGATAGAAATTAGACAAGTGAGACAATTGTACCCTCACTTAGTTGATGCTTGAAAACCAACTTTTGGTAGTCCAAAAGCTTTTTCAGTGGGAAGGCCATGATCTGAATTAGATCCATGAAGATTATCAAAGTGCCATAAATGTATTAAGACAGGACAGACTTCGAATTTATGAACATAAAGCGATCAGGAAGACCTCTGGACAATGGTAGATTGTAGTCAGCAAGGAACAATAAGGACCTCGGTCAAAGTGCATTGACTAAGGCTTATGGAGTTCGCGCAAGAGGCAAAACTAGCACTTGGGAAGCCTGGATCGGGAAACGGATGTTACACAACAATTTGTCACCGTCCCTGCTACCCCTCTCCCGTATCTTGGAGGACTCATTCCAGGACCTATGAGAAGTAACATGGCCTAAAAAAACTTGCATTGCATTCCTCTGAACATGAGCTTTGTTTTCCCTGAAGACATCTCTTGCTAAAAAATGCTAAAAATAACTCTTTTTCTATTGGCGCGATCCCATAGTTCAGCCCTCGCGACAAGGGGGAAAATCCTCCAAAGAGGGCACACCAATTGGCACTCTGTCATAGAGTCACACCTGCACCAACCATATTAAGAGGTGTTTTTTAACAAATAAATGGCGGAAGTTTCTTCCTAGCGAATTCCTGGATTGCTATCTATCTTGAGTTGGGTGGTTCGACTACGAATTTCCATAGAGAGGAAGTGGTTTTCCACCTCTCATGGAAGCTTCTTTGATGATATGGCCAATCCCATGATTATTGGTTATGATCCCAACTCCCCTTCCTCCATCTATAAAAGCTTGCCCATTTCCTTTGCAAGCTAGTTCCAGAGTTTCAGAATTCCCAAATTCCCAAGAGCTTCATGCTGCAAGAGCCTTCTTGATTCCCTTAAGGCCAAATCCAAGAGAGGAGACTATTGTCCAAGATCCAAAGAGAGAGGCTTGTCCTTATTCCCGACAGGCTTTGCAAGACATGTTCTGCTGACTACCTGCCAAAGGAGAATCCAACGTTAAAACATTGGTTGTACTCCCCTTTGATTGATTATTACTGAACGACTTTTGGTTATGGTTCCACTCTTGTTATTATTTATGATGATGAGTTATGTCTTTTCTGACTGACATATAGTTGTGTATACTGGATTTTATGCTTGCATTTGTATTGTTTCTTGTATGTGCAGGTGTCCATTCACAGAGATCGTGAGGATCGTGATCTGCCGGAGCAGAGGAACGAGAGCACCACCTCTCCTACAAACAATAGCGTTGGAATCCAGGTAGGCCTTCATCGCTGGTCTGTTAATTTACAAGTAGGAACTTTTGCTATAGCGTTTGATGATTGTTGCTAGACCCGGTCTGGGCTAGTAGGGGTCACCTCTGTTCACAGAGGGGATTTACCTCTTCAACAACGAAGGCCATTTCTGATGTGCGATTAGCGGATTAGCACTTAGCGCTAATCGCACATCGCTGGGAAAAACCCCTTGAGAAGGAAAGGCCCCGAGTGCTCGATCGCATGGGAAGCAGGGAAACCATGGGGAAAGCGCTAAGGTGAAAGGTGGGACCCATGCTTTGAAACTGGTGATATATCGAGGGCACCCTTCGGCGGTAAGCAGATTTGGCTGAAACCGAGCGATTCCATTCATCGCACGATGCATGTCTGACGAATGAGAGAGAAAACTGCAGCTCCTCATGCGCTAACAGTCGAGCAAGTCAACCGCATGAAATGAGCGAATATCATAGGATTTGGGGGCTCTAGATTTGACGGTGGAGATGGCGCTCGATGGAGAAACTAGATTTGACAGGGGAATTAAGCCACGACATAAAGAAGTTTGAAGTCTAAATTGACCGCTGAGTTGGCATATGAGTCATTCCACACTGTAACTAGGTTACCAAACCATCAAGGAAGAGCTGGCGTAGTTCGTGAGAGGACAAGTGGCCGCTTCCCTATAGACAATGGCGATGACGCAGAGGCAGGGAACTCCAAACAAACAACAGCAGGCAAACCGAAGGGGTGGAAGAGGAATTGAATAGTCAAGGATGAATTGGCTTTAAGCCATGAATAGACAAAGAACAGAACACGAAGAAGAGAGAAGAAGAGAATGAAGACAGAGAGAGTGAGAGAAAAGAAGAGACAGTGAAGCAAAAAGCAAAATATAGAGAGCTGAGCTGACCTAAGGCAACATCGAGCAGACAAAAAGCTTGAGAGGTTCAAGCAAATCCTTGTGAGGATTTGTCGGGAATTGAACATCACATTGGGCTCCTCCCATTAAAGACCAGAGAGGTAAAGACTTGGAAAGGGAAAGAGTCTGCGAACTCTAGTGGTTTGGGGAATCCAAGAACCACCCTACCAAGCATCATCTACTTTAGGAGACTCTAATTGAGCTCCTCACTGTAAAAACTCTGCTTTAAAGACACAATAAAAGAAGGCCACCACTGAAATCTGGACCGGAAATGTAGCCCTGGAGGAAAGGGTGAACTCCTTATTAATTTGTTCTGTTCTTGTATTTGCTTATTGTGTTTCTCCTACTGTTTTCCATTCTTCCAGTTTCTGTGTATTTTGCAATCTGATCGATCTGTTGCCTAAGATAACATAGACACACACCAACACATGAGTCTGTAATACCTTCATTTATTAATTAAATAACTGAGGTCACTCACGAGTGATTTTCAGATCAATTATTTTGCTAAGCCTAGAAAATAATAACTCTATACCTAGTAGTTCCCTATTTACATCCATCCCATAAATTTTAATTAGCCATACTTAGCTTAGGCTTGGAGTGTTCAATTTTAGAGAGTCTGGAGAACTCAATGTAGAGTCTAGGGCAGCTTCCTTTTCGTAAATATTCTGCCAAGATTGAAAAAGAACAAATTTGTACTTGGCATATCCCTAATCATCACTTTCCCATTAATATTAGCAATCTTGGGTCACTTAGTGCTCGAAACATTCAATTTTAGAGAGTATGAAGATGTTCAAAGTAGACTCCAAAGTGTCCTTTTCCATAAGTAATCCATCAAGTCTGAATAAAGGAATAAACCTAGACTTGATATATTTCCTCTTTATTCTATGTGAGTTGTGGAGGAAAACAAAAATTAGCCCACCGTTATTTATATTATGTACATATATACATATATATTAAAATAATAACAAATAAAAAAATTGAAGAACCAACAAGATTTGGATCCCCTTTATCAATCAACTTTGTTCTTGGGTTCTGCAGTACACTTTGCAAAAATTCATGTTTGGAAAGTGGGCGATGGTAGACTTTCGACCTATGTCCATTCACCGTAACTGAAGTCTGATAATCCTCAATGGTCTTCATTTCGACTGAGCCATTGTCAAAAATTTCCTCCACTTCATAGGTTCCCAGCGATCTAGTTGAAATCTTTCCTTTGAATTGTTTAAACTTGCTTTCATACAATAATGCCCCGTCTCATAATTGAAAGGCTTTCCTTTTAATACACTTATCATTCCAACTGGCCCTTTGATCTTGCACCAACATAGTCTTTTGGAGAGCATCCTGTCTCATTTCATCAATTTCATTCAGTTGAAGAACTATCTATTTTTGAGCTTTATCTAAATCCATCACAAGTTGAGCAACAATTTGAAATGTTTTTACTTGAAATTCAGTGGGAAGTAGTACCTGCTTCCCATATACCATCTCATAGGGAGCGTACCCTATCACATTTCTCCATGTTATTCGATAAGCCCATAGTGCTTATCGTAATCTGTCAACCCAATATCCATGGTGCAGCTAAATTGATTTAGGAATAATAAACTCCAAGACTTTATTGGTAGATTCTATCTATCCATTCGCTTGAGATGGTATGGTGTAGACTTCTGATGCTAAATTTGGTATTGTTCAGTAATGGATTTTATTAATTTAGAAGTAAATTGTGTCCCCTAATCAGTGACAATCTCTCTAGGTACTCCAAAATGAGTAAATACATCTTCAAAGTGGAATCCTACAACAAACTTCTCAGGGGTAGAATATAAAGCTTTAGCTTCCACCCACTTTGTGACATAATCAATATAAACTAGGATATACCTCTTATTTCTGGACATAGGAGAAATGGGCCCTACAAAATCTAATGCACATTTTTCAAAGGGTTCAATTGATACTAGGGTTTGCAGAGGCATATCATCACTTGAAACAAGTTTTCCCATTCTTTGGAAAGCATCACAACTAGAAACAAACTTCTTTGCATCTTTAAAAAGAGTGGGCCAATAATAGCCCACATGCAACACTTTGTAAGTTGTCCTTTTGTCTGCAAAATTCCCACCACAAGGTTCACTGTGACAAGATTTCAAGACATCATACATCTCATCCTCCCACACACATCTCCTCATGAGTAGATCTAGTCCAGTGTGGTATAGGTCTCCTTCTATCCACAAATAATTGGCACTTAGCTAAACAATCTTATGTTTCTTCTTGGCAGATAAATTTTGTGGCAACTTTCTTGTCACCAAATAATTAGCCAATCAACAAAACAAGGAGTATAAGTAGAAATGGCGAATAGATTCTCATCAAGAAAATCATCTGGAACTGGGGAAGTTTCTTGTGAAATTTTCATTCTGGACAACAAGTTTGCAACTGAATTGTCTCGTCTAGGCTTGTCAATCACAGTGATATTAAATTCCTGAAGCATAAGTTACCATCGAGTGATTCTACCATTTGTAATAGGTTTATTCATAAGAAATATAATAGTTGAATGCTCAGTATGAACAAAAGTTTTGTAATTAGTAATATATTGCTTGAATTTGTTGATAGCATGAACTATTTCTAACAATTCATTTTCAGTGACGATGCAATTCAGTTATGCATTTGAGAGATTTTTGCTAACAAAATAAATAACATAAGGAATGTGATTAGACCTTTGTCCTAACACAACTCCAAGGGTTGTATTTCATGCATTGGTGCAAATACAAAAAGGAATGGACCAATTATGCCCTCTCAATACTAGAGTAGTTGACAACTTGTATTTTAATACCTGAAAAGCATTTTGACAATCAATATTCCATGAAAAATAAACATCTTTAGCCAACAATTTAAACATATGTAGAACAAGTTCGGTAAACTTTTCAATAAATCTCCTATAATGCCTTGCATGCCCTAAAAAACTTCTTACCTATCTCTGAGTTGTTGGGACTGGAATTTGTGAAATTACCTTGATTTTTGAAGGTTCAACCTTTATACCTATGTGTGAAACATGATGACCAAGGACAATTCCATCAATTTGCATCATCTTACATTTTTCATTACTGGGGGCTAAATGAGTTTTTGACAATGAATCAAAACTTTCTCTAAATTTTCCAAAGCCCGTTGAAAATCATTGTTATACATTGTGAAGTCATCCATGTAGAATTCCACACAATCATGTATAAAGTCAACATAAATAGCAAAAACAACCCTTTGAAAGGTGGTCGGACCATTACACAAGCCAAATGGGAGAAATCTGTAAGCATAGGTACCCCGAGGGTAAGTAAACATAATTTATCTTGGTCTTCTAGGGCTATTTGGATATGATTGTAACCACAATACCCATCTAAGAAAGAAAAATAATTTTTCCATGATAAAGTGTCAAGTACCTAGTCAATAAAAGGAAGAGGAAACAATCTCTCAAAGTGGCATTATTTAGCTCCCTATAGTCAACACAGATTCTCCATTCCCTTCATCTTGGGAACAACAACTAAAGGAGATATCCATTTGCTGTCAGAAATGGGATATATAAAACTTGCACTCAAAAGTTTTTTGAGTTCATGCTTGACAATTTCTTTAAGGGCTGGGTTCATTTGTCTTTGTGGCTTCCTTACAAGTATGATTTATTCATTGGTGTAAATATGATGTATGCAGGTATCAGGGTGAATCCCTTTCATATCTAGATAGTCCCAAGAAAATTCACCAGATTATTTTTTGATCATTCCATTACTTATTGTTTCTATTTTGTACTTAAGTCTGTACCTATATACAATGTTTTTCCAAGACTGATTTCAATAGGTTGTACACCCGCTTACTAAAACTTGCAGCTAAAAACATGTTTATAACCACGAAAAGAAACAATGTATTTAATACTTCTTATATCAGATATAAAAACCGTTGCAAGACATATTCTTCTGATTACTCTTGAAATCCCCTTGATTGTTCTAAGGTTAGCAGAGGAAGTATACATTCTTCCTCTCCATAAGGGATTTCCAACCAAAGAGGGACTTCACAAGCTATTGAGCCGGTGGAAAATTTGTCAATATTTGGATTTGATATCCATTAGAGGTCATTTCTCTAGCCCTGCAACCAATGACAACATCAACAGTAGCTAGCCAAGGTTGACCTAGGACTATTGGGTGCCTTGCTTTAGTAGTTTTAGGGGAAATTACTATGAAATCAATTGGGTACTCCCTAGAGGCTATTGTTACTACTACATCTTCTAGGACTCCAAATGGCTTAACAATAGACTTGTCTGCTAATTCCAACATGATAGGTGTGGGTCTCACCTCATTTAATTGTAATAATGTCATGGTATCGATAGTCATTGCATTAATGACTGCTCCTAGATTTACTAAGGTGTTATGTAGAAAAATCCCATTGATTTCTATAGTCACCATTGGTTTCCGAGGATCGTCATATTTTGGTGGCAATCCATATATCATTTCCGACATTTGGCTAATGTCTTTGATAGTATGGTTATTGTTTTTCTTCCTTCCTAGTTTCTTGATACAAATATCCCTAATGATTTTAGTGCAAATAGATATATCTTTAATGGCTTGTAATAAAGGGATATTTATACAAACATTCCTTAATTCAGATTCCAAGTCATACTTCGCAGGTGACTCAGTCTTCTTCATAAGAAATCTTTTAGGAAAAGGTGGCTCCTTAGGTTCTAAGGGCTCTTGAGGTTCTCTTCCTACATCATTATTTTCAGTTTCCATTTGTTCATTAGATTTTTTTTTAGACTCTATATGGGGATTCTCCTCTTATATAACCACTGCAGATTTATTATTATTAATTGTTTTCCCATACCTAAGTTGAATTTCATTTACAGGGAAGGAACTGATAACATAAGTGGGAAAAGGTTGTAGTTCTATATTTTTCACAGGCTAAGGAGGTTTGTTATTAGGATTAGATATGGGTTGTGCAAGCAACTGTGTTGGTCTTGGAAGATTTGAGTTACATATGACATGAAGATGGATTGGAATTTGGAGGTATTGATAGTGGCTGTTGTAATGGGGGCGGTAACAGTAATACAAATTGTTGCTGTGTGGGATAGGGTGGGCTATACCCTTGCTGGTACTGAGGCACATTAGTTGTATATGGCGTATAAGGTGGATATTGTGGTTGGTAATGGGGATATAAAGGTACTGGAATTTGGGACTGAAAGACATTCTCGTAAGGGTTTCCCTTCCATCCTTGATTCCACAGTGAATTCTAAGGTGGTTGGGTTGACCACGAAGAAAGGTGTCTGAGGATTCCATGGTTGATACTGGGGAAAAATACTGCATATTAGAGCCTTGATAAGAATTATTTTTTGGTGTCCTCCATGGTGGTCTTATAGAAGTTTGAGGGAGCTCACTCGTTTCAACCCCTCCTTTATAAATAGCTTGTAGTCCTAATAAATAAGGGAACTGTTCAGTGGGGTGATCATGAGTGTAAATTCCACATGCTTCTATTACATTTATAGGACATTCTCTCTCAGCATGTTTTCTTCTACATTTAGGACATAAAATGGCTAATGAATCCCTCTCCTCTTCTTGTTTCTTTTTTATTTTCAGAGTATCCAAATGATCACTAATAGTGTTCAGTATGTTTGTCTTAAAGTTTTCCAAAAGATTCCCTAGTTTAATTCGAGTAACACCCCCTTGTACAGGCTTAAGATTTCTAGATACATAGTCTCTTAGGTTGTCACAAATCCTTTTTCCTACCTTAGCTTGGTTTTTGGAATACTTTCTACACAACTCAACTATTTCAGTAAAAGGTTTCTTATAGATATCTCTAGAGCTTAAGATAGTCAAGGTTTCAATGTAATCTTCCTTTAGCACTTTTAAGAAAATAGTCCTTAGGTTCTTTCATCTAGATTACCTATTCAAAATTTATGGTAATTATAAAGGAATATTTCAAGACATTCCTATAGAATCTCATCTTCCATTTGTTACATCCTAAAAATGTCATTAATATCTTTGCTTTTGCAGTAATCTTTGTATTTATTAAGAAAGACAAATTTCACGTCTTCCCATGAATAGGTGGTGTCTTCTCCCAGGCTCATAAACCACCTAAGGGCTAAATCTTTCAAGGTATATGGAAATAATTTGAGCTTGTGTGCATCATCATGATAATTATAACTTCTACAAAGAATATCAAACTCAAACATAAAAGAGTTAGGATCTTCAAAAGACATACCATAGGAAAGTGGAAGAGATGTTAGAGGTATATTTTTCATAGTGATAATTCTGGTAATGTCCAAGATTGGAAATCCAAATGTAGTCTCTGGTTCTTCCTCATTTTCTTCAGGTCCTCCCCTAGCTCCATTACCATTAAGTAGGTTATTGTTTCCATCGTCGTTCCCATCCATGTTTCTATTCTCGTCACCTCCTCCTCTGTCACCCATTCTTCTAAGAGTCCAAAAGTAGTAGGATCTCTTGTAGTATTCCAACTAGAAGAAGATTTGACTAACCTAGGTTCTATATGCCTAGGCCCTCAGTTTCTTTGAGGTGCTCCCACTGCAAATTCTACTTGTGAGACCACCAATGATTCTGTTTCCACAACAACCCCTAATGTGGGTTATTCTCTTTGTGGGGTTCTTTCAAATTGTATTGTCTCCTCTGTGTATGGTGTTTCTTTATTTGAGGCCAATACTGCAACATAACTCTCTTCTTTCTCCAGTTTCCTACATAACAATCAATACAGTGAATTGGGGAGGTCTTTATAGAACCAAACAAATATGAAGGAAATTTCTCACTCTTAATAAATCTTCCCTTAGTATCTCTAGGTCTACCTTTACTTCTACACATAATAAAAAGAACTACATAAATTGATTAAGGACAATTAGATTTTGCAGCTAGCCCACCATAGTGTATGCATGGCTCTTCGCTCAAATCTTACCATACTTTCTCCACTTCCTGATTGTCCTGCAAAATCTCTATCATACACATAAATCTACCAAAGGAAAGTATTGCCTGTACCATTTGAACCTCTCTGGAAATGACACCAAAAATGTTAGGGTTTTTATGTGCTCTTTTAATTACCTATACTTTTAAAAATGTCAATCCAGAATTCATAATATTAGAGTTGAAAAATATCACAGTTCGGATCCAAGTTCATTGTGTTATGCTCAAGCTAGTAATGGCTTAAGTACCAAATGTTCACTCCAATCTCTGTTCCTAATTCAAAATTACTCCATTACTTTACTAAAGTATACTAAAGTAAAGAAGCCTATTATGTTTTTCCTAATAACACAATTTGAATCACTAATTTATCCTAAAACAGCTAGAAAACTAATTCGTTATTGAATTCCTTATGGAAACAAACCTTATAGCATCATAGCTTCAAAATTTGATTTCAATTAATCTGTTACACTCAATATATTCACACATGAGAGACTAACCCCAGGGTCAAACAAAATCCTTATGTATCATGTGATTATAAATCAAAAATTAATTCTAACAGTGCTAAGAAAACACTATCTGATTCAAGCTCAAAAGATCCATTCACATAATTTTATGATCTCACAAATCAATTCGAAACTAATATGGAAACAAAAAAAATGATCCACAGTCCAAAAAAAATCCTATGAAATCTTTTAGGCATCAAACTTTGGCTGTAGATTCCCCTATTGGAAAATTTTGTTTCGCAGGTGGTAGGATATTCCGCTTAAAATTAAAGGTGTCAATTCAGTCTTAATGTTGTTTAAAAGCTTGACCTTCATAGATCCACTTCATATTAAAACATATCTATTCCAACTCAATAATATTTGATAAAGGGAAAGCTTGAAAACTCAAGCAATCTTCTATGAGAAACAATTTCATAAGCTCAAGTAGTCTCAAATAAAAAAAATCTATCCTTTAAACAATTAATCATTTTCCAGAAGTTTAAAAGACAAAACATATAGATCTATAAAATATTTAAATGTTGTGTACTCACTCTTCTAAATACATAATACTTGTCTAAGAACAACAATGGAATTAATATTCAAAGTGCAGTTACTCTATGCTAATCTATACACATACCCTTCTATCCTAACTAAAATTAACTAGAAAACTTGGTTGAGGTTGATGGTGGGCCCTTGTCACGACCTTAGACAAGTTAGATTTCTATAATAAGCTTACAGACTAAACACACATAAATTAAGGACAAAATATTATATTTCTATATTAATAATCTTCAGTAATGCATAAGTATAATAGTTCCAAACTGAATTAAAACAAAGTTATGCAATGTCCATAGGCATAGTTCATCCTTGCTTCTCCTCGCTAGCCCTCTAACACTGTTGCTTGATCCTCTTAAAGATATCATGACCTAAAGATATATTTAGTTGAATAATCAAGAAAGATAATACAAGTATGGTTTGAGCTTAATTAAGGTAAGCCAAATCCTCTAAGATCACTTATACATTATATCATATCCACACAAATATGATCATGGTACTATCTTTAGGCTGGAGGCATTATCATTGTTGTCAATGAACATGAGAAGTTGCCTTGGAATTACTATCAAGTTTATTGATGCTGAGTTCTGGAACATGGTACCAAGTGAAGTACATAATCAAGTACTGAATAGCTACCTAGTGCATAACGAACTAGATGTTGAACCACTAGTGACCTATCAATGCCATCAAGTCTCCATCCTCATATTTAAGAATCCTAGCAACATGTCAATCAAATTTAGTCAAAAGAACATGAATTCTCTTAGCATCTATATGAGCTAACTAAAGATATGTAAAAACATACCTAATTGTGACTCTTACCTCCATTCATGATCTGGAGTAGTTTGACAAGGATAGGATGGCTTTTGAGGTGTCAAAAAGGGACAAAATGGAGTAAGATATTATGAAAGGTAGTAGGATAAGGTGTCAAAAAGGTGAAAAAAGTAGGGCCCAACAGACCCTCTGCGGAAAGGCCATTGTTTTCTTGTTTGGTGGTGTTGCATGTAGGGTCTTGTTTTATTTCGGGTGGAATGAGATCTTCAAGTGTAAGCGAGCTTCCTTTGCAGCAGACCCAAGACACTACACTGATCTATGAGGATACTAGGTTTCAACTTTTGATCTCCATATTATCTTGTGCAAGTGTTGAATGTATTTGTTTGTATAGCAAATATTGTGGTTTGAATCTTTGATCTTGTTCACGATCACACACAAATATGGGTAGATCTTTCTCTAATCTAGTGGGTTAAAAGTAGCCTGCTTGCTCAAGTCAATTTTTCCCATAACATAACTGGCGACTCCACTGAGAGGAAATGTATTTAAACTGGTTACTCTAGCCTACATCCTTTATATGTTAGGTTCAACTACAACCATGGTCCATAAACTATTACTAAGAACCAGGGTATGGGGGGGCCTCATAGTTGGTCAGGGGCTCTTCCTCCTATGACCCATTCAGTCAACTTCATAATCCTTTTATATCCTCTCTTAATCTATTGGATTTAGCTAAGTTAACAAATGACCCCATCCATCATGAACCTTAGTGGCCACCCATGCCTACAAAGTTGCCATCTAATATCCCTAAGTTTAAATAGAAACTTGGAGAAAATTCATCAACACATATCACCATCTACCATTTGTGGTGTTCATCTAACTCTTTTGTGGATGATTCAATTAAACTACGTATTTTCCAACATACCTTAACTGGAGATGCTGCTAAATGGTATATTGAACTAGATATGAGATCTTATAGTTACTTTTCGTCCTTGGCCCAAACTGTTTTGACTCATTTTTAGTTACCCACAAGGTATGACATCGATTTTGATCTCTTATCCAATTTTAAACAAGACAATGCCACTCTAATTTTTTATCATATCCATGAGTGGTGACATCATAAGAGGTTAGTTTGAACCAATGGTTCATTTGATCATTTATACCTCCCATAGCCAAGGATGTATTTATGTTTATGGATGCTACCAAGGAACAAGTTATTTAAGTTTCCTAACAACTTGATCTAATTTATTCTCAGTTAGGCACGCTTTATGAAGTAATCCCTAACACTCCACGCCATTCTATCGACCCACCCAAACCTACCTTGGGACCACACTCTGATGGTGTGATTGGTTCTGTATCCGACTCCATGAGCCAAATTTCTTCCCAACTTGGGTAATTGATAATGAAATCACAAGCCCTAACAAGTGTGTTTGGATCTAAAAAAGCTCCCTTCTGAGAAACCCAATATGTTCTCATCGTGAAGTGCACAACACCCAATAACACTCAACAACTTGGTGGGAAAAAGAATAAAAAGATTAAACAAAATAATCAACTTGCTTAGGAGAATCAACCAAACCAACCTAGTTAGGGAGGGGCCACATTTGAACGTCATTGTAAGATCAAGTTCCTCTACAATATTTGTCAAGGTGAGATTTTGACACATGAGTTTCCTTGAATGGATGAAGTCCACCAAATTATTGTACCACCATTTGCTACTTAACCACCTGGTGTATTGACTCATCCATTCCTAGCCCAACCTCAACCACATATGGTTGCACAAACTCAACAACAAAAGGTTTACCATGCTCCTCAACCTTTGCAAGGGGGAAATTAGGGGCCCTATTTCCATCTTGCCAATAATACGCCTGTCCTTATGTGCCAAGAGCAAGTCAATGTGACTACATGAGCCAAAACTTATGATACTCCTAAGTAAAGTTCTTTCTCTAAGGAATCAACCACCCCGACTACTTCTACTGGACCCCTCATGCTAGATAAGCATGTGGATCTAGTTTATCACCCACATAGGGGTGTCATTCACAAGTCAATGCACAATCTGTCTACATGGGCTACCCAACACTACATCATTGTTGAGGATTTAGCCCTGGCCTCTTGTGCCAAGTTTGCCTTGGAGGTTTTTCAGAGTTTCCCTAAAAAAAAAAAGCCTTGTTAACTACAATCGGGGGGTGGACCACTCAAAGTCTAGTCTCATTACCTTTAATGTTGACACTCCTTGCTATAGAATTTTCCACAATATTGCATTTCAAATCAATGTGCATATCTTTCATAAAAATATTCATCGCACTCTAGTGGACGAAGGATTTTCTACCTGTGTTATGTCAGCATCCTGCTGGAAATATCTCAGTTCTCTAGCACTCGCTAAGTCTACTACCACGTTTCAGGCATTTGATGGACATCATTTTGTAACTCAAGGGATTCTTTCTAAATTTTTCATTGAGCTAGGGGGAAAGATTACCTGCATTGATCTTGAAGTCATCGATATTGCTTTAGATTATAATTTTTTCCTTGGTCATAGTTGATTTTATGCCATGACTGCTATTGTGCATGTTCTTTGCTTTCTCCATGAAGGCAAGATAGTCATGATCAATCAGTTGAACTAGTGTGTTCCGTCGACCCAACTTACCATTATGGGGAATTCAATACCACTTGTGAGAGATAACCCTAAGGGTTATGAGAGTGTTGATTCAGGTTTATTCAAAAGATTATCCCTTATGTGAGTCTTTCCTTTACCCCACTCTTGAAATTCCTTCATCATCCAACACTAATCCTATGCACATGGTATTTTCTGTCACTTGTGGACCCCATAGGTGTTGGGTGTGGAGCCTAATTATCTTCTTTATTCAGAGGTATCGCCGCGTTGGACCCCAATCCCTAATGGGGTCGAAACACCGACCATTTAATCACTATCAATGGGGGTGGTGAAGATTTTATGAGCCCCACTATAGGGGGTTCAAGGGTAGCGCCCCCAAAGCAAAAAATAGATGTAAAATTGCCTTGTATAATATTGTAATTTCGTAGTTAATCTGGGTTGTTCATTAGGAAGATGATTTGATAGTAGAAGTTATGTTTGATTTAGGGTTTTTTCCCCTAGAAGGAAACCCCTCGATTTATATGAGGGAATTGTATTACAACTATGTATATGTGTATTCTGAACAAGAAAGAGAGAGGAGACTATGTGAGAGTGAAGAGGAAATTACAACAGATATGCTGTAGGTTGCATCTCTTAATTTTGCTGGATAATATAAAAGGAGGGATTGGCTGTTTCTCCGTGGACATAGTCCAAATTGGGTGGAACATGTATATCTGTGTCTCTCTTGTTTTATGTGTTTTATGTGCTTGTGTTTCTGCAATATTTTATGTGTACCATTTCTCTGTAATTTATAATTTTCTAACAAATAGTATTAGAGTTGAAGATCTATTTGGTTGAGAAACTCGTAGGAGAGAAGGGTTCCTGGTTCAAGTGGGAGAAATGGCAGAAGATGGTAGGTTTAGGGTTGAGAAATTTAACCACCAAAACTACCAGCTGTGGAAAATGCAGATGGAATATTATCTGTATAAAAAAAAATTGTACCTACCATTGAGAAAAAATACAAAGAAGTCGACAAGTATGACTGTTGAGGAATGGGAAATTCTTGACAGAAACGCACTTGGAACAACACCGTTGTACCTTGTTGCATTAGTAGCCTTTAATATTTCAAAGGGAGGGTTTAATTATGACATTGGCCAAACTATATGAAAAAACCTCAGCCTCAAACAAGGTATTTCTTATGAAGCATTTATTAGATGTCAGAAGGTGGATATGTTGTTGATCATTTAAATGAATTTAATATAGTTACCAGTCAGTTAAGTTCTGTGGGGGTAAATTTTGATGATGAAGTTAGAGCTCTATTATTTCCGTGCTCATTTCCAGAAAGTTGGAATGGTTTATTTATGGCCATTAGTAAATTTGTCTTTGGATCTAATTCTTTAAACTTTGATGATTTTGTTAGTGCCATCTTGAGTGAGGAAATGTGATGGAAAATCTCTAGTGAGACATTAGGTAATGCTTTGACTGCAAAGACTAGGGGAAGAAAAATGGAAAGAGGAAAGAGCCTAGGATATTGTAGTAAGTCCAGGAAAGGTAGATCCAAGTCCAGATCAGGGATAGTGTGCTAGAAATGTGGGAAGAAAGGACACCTGAAGAAAGATTGTAAGTCTCGAAAGGTAAAAGAATGAGACACACAACAAGAAAACAATCATGAAGTGAATGTGACATGTGATGTGTTGCAAGATGCTTTGATTATTTCATTAGAAAATATTATTGATGCCTGGGTGGTAGATTCAGGGGCCTCATTCCATGCCACACCTGATAGGATATATTTTCATGATTAAGTTCAAGGAGATTTTGGACAGATTCGTTTGGGCAATGATAAACCTTGTAAAATAATTGGAATGGGTAAAGTTTTCATAAAACAATAGAATCGAAACCAATGGCTATTGAAGGAGGTAAGGCATGTTCCAGATCTGAAGAAAAATCTAAATTCAAAAGGGCAGTTGGGACGTGAAGGTTGTGTAACTACTTTTACAGATAAAACCTGGAAGGTCATTAAAGGAGCCCTGGTAATAGCAAAAGTAGAAAAGGTTGGTACATTGTATTTATGCAATGGTAATTCTAATAATGTTAATATTTAACCTCCATAGGAGAAAATACAACATTGTGGCATCATACTCTCAGGCACATGAGTGAGAAGGGGATGCATATTATTCACTCAAGAAATTTGTTGCCAGGTTTGAAGCATATTGATTTGTAATTCTATGAGAATTGTGTTTATAGAAAACATAAGAGAGTCAGATTTCTTAGAGTTGGGAAAGAAAGGAAGAGCTAAAAATTAGAGTTTGTGCATATAGATGTATAGAGACTTGCTAAGGTATCATCTCTCAGTGGCTCTCGTTATTATGTTACTTTTATTAATGATGCAACTAGAAAAACATGGATTTATTATATTCGAAATAAATCTAATGTATTTGATACTTTCAAGAAATGGAAAGCTTTGGTTGAGAATGTGACAGGAAAGAAGTTGAAGAGTCTCAGATGAGACAATCAAGGAGAATATTGCAGCAAAGAGTTTGATAAGTACTATTCAGAGAATGGAATTCACACAGAGAAGATAGTTCCAAGAACACCACGAGAAAATGGTGTGTCAGAAAGGAGCAATAAGACAATCATGCAGCATGCAAGGCGCATGAGATTTCATGCAAGATTGTCTTTACAATTTTTGGCAGATGTTGTAGATACTGCTATTTATCTAATAAACAAAGGGACTTCAAGTTCCTTGGATGGTGGTATTCCAGAGGAGGCATGGACAAGTAAAAAGGTAAACTAATCATTTTTAAATACTTTTGGTTGTGAAGCCTTTGTCCACATTAATAAAGAAAATAGATCAAAGCTTAAGGAAAAATCAAAGAAATGTACCTTTATTGGATATGGTATTAATGATTTTTGTTATCACTTATATGATTATGAAAATCACAAAATCATTAGGAGTAGAGATGTCATATTCAATGAAAGTGTATTGTATAAGGATCAAATGCAGGAAAAGAAATAGGAAAAAAATAGAGAATACACAATGTTTGATGAGATCACAAAAAAATTAACGGTGTCTAAAAATCATAATGATCAACAACCACAACAACAACAACAACAACAACAACCACAACAATAACAAACACCTCGAACACCTGAAAGTGGTGTTATAAGATCTACCAAGGCAAGTAGACCCCCTGACTGATACTCTCCTTCATTATATTATGTGTTGCTGACTGATTCTGTGAGCCAAAATGTTATGAAGAAGCAATGCAGGTACAAACTGGGAAGAAGTGGGAGCTAGCCATGAAAGAAGAGATGGAATCCTTGGTACATAACTGGACTTGAGACTTAGTCAAGTTGCCTGCAGGTGAAACAATATTGCAGGATAAATGGGTTTATAGGTTGAAGGAAGAAGATGGAGGTAGAAAAAGATATAAAGCTAGACTTGTGGTGAATGGTTTTTCACAGAAGGAAGGTATAGACTTTGGTGAAATATTTTCTCTTGTTTCTAAAGTGACTTCAATCATAACTATTTTAAGTCTAGTAGCAACAACATATTTTCATCCTGAGCAGTTTGATGTAAAGATGAACTTTCTCCATGGGGATTTGGAGGAAGAGGTCTATATGTAGCCGCTGCAAGGATACGAGGTCAAAGGGAAGGAGAAACTAGTGTGAAGGTTGAAGAAGAGCTTGTATGGATTAAAACAAGCTCCAAGGTAGTGGTATCTAAAATTTGATAGGTTTATGTCTAAACAAGGTTATACTAGATGTCACTCTCATCATTGTGTTTATCTCAAAAGGAAAAATGATGGAAACTTTATTATATTGTTATTGTATGTAGATGAAATTCTTGTTGTAGGGTCTAACATGCAGGAAATAAATGTGCTAAAGGAAAATTTACAATTTCATTTGCAATGAAGGATTTTGGTGCTGCAAAACAAATCCTTGGCATGAGAATAACTACAGACATGAAAAAACGCAAATTAACAATGTCTCAGAGTGAGTACATAGAAAATGTGTTGGAAATATTTAATATGTAGAATGCAAAACTAGTTAGCACACCTTTGGCTAGCCATTTAAAACTAATTAAGGAGATGTGTCCCAAGACTCAGGGAGAGATGGATTATATGTCTGAAGTTCCATATGCATCATCAGTTGGAAGCTTAATGTATGCAATGGTCTGCACAAGGCTTGATATTGCACATGCAGTGGGAGTTGTAAGTAGGTACATGAAAAATCCAAGTAAAGAACATTGGATGGCAGTGAAATGGATTCTCAGGTATTTGAGAGGTACCAAAAATTAAGCATTATTATTTGGTGGAACTTTAGACATTACTCTATAGGGATATGTTGATGCAAATATGGTAGGTGATAGAGATAACAAGAGGAGCACCACAAGGTATGTGTTTACTGTAGGCGGAATAACTATCAGTTGGATTTCAAAAATGCAGAGTGTTATTTCACTTTCAACGACGGAAGCAGAGTATGTTGCTGCTACAGAGGCTTGTAAAGAAATGATTTGGTTACAAATATTTATGGATGAATTGGGTAAGAAGAAAGAGATGGGAAGGTTATACAATGAAATCCAAAGTTCCATTCATCTTGCAAAGAACTCATCATTTCATTCCAAGGCTATACATATAAAACTCAAGTACCGTATTGGAAGATGGATAGTTGAAGCTGGAAAAGATACACACTAGTTGTAATCCTGCAGATATGTAAGAAAAAGTTGTAACCAGGGAGAAACTGTGATTCTGCTTAGTTTCAATTGGTCTTCAAGTATGATGATGAAGATGAGAAAAAACCAGGTACAAAGTGGAAGCATTGTCCACAAAATGAAGTAGCGGTGGAGTTGCAATAATTAGTCTCCAAGTGGGTATGGAGCTCTTTATTCAAAGGTATCACCACGTTGGACCCTAGTTCCTAACGGGGTGACAATTCAACCCATTTAATCACCATCAGGGGGGTCGACGACGATTTTATGAGCCCCTCCCTAGCGGGGGTTTGGGGGCAACACCCCCGAAGCTAAAAATAGATGTAAAATTGCCTTGTAAAATATTGTAATTTTGTAGTCAATTTGGGTTGTTCATTAGGCGAATGATATGATGTTAGAAGTTATGTTTAAATTAGGGTTTTTTCCCTAGAAGGAAACCCCTTGATTTATATGAGGGAATTTTATTGCGGTTGTGTATATTTGTATTATGAGCAAGAAAGGTAGAGGATACTGTGTGAGAGCGAAGAGGAAATTACAACGGACCTACTGTAGATTACATCTCTTCATTTTTATGGATAATATAAAAGGAAGGATTAGTTGTTTCTCAATGCACGTAGCCCAAACTGGGTGAACCACATATATTTGTGGCTCTCTTGTTTTATGTGTTTTTTGTTTTTGTGTTTTTGCAATATTTTATGTGTACCATTGCTCTGTATTATATAATTTTCTAACAATAGGTCTCCTGACCCTTGGGAGGTGCCTTGTTCTATAGATGTAGATCGACAGGGTGAGCATATCTCAGGTTTAGTGGAGGAGATTTCATCTCTGACAATCCTGTCAGTACATCCTAATACTAGTTAGAAACTCCATCCTAATATGGAATATGACCAATATCCTTTTCCCACACATGTCATCACTCCGCCTCTTCCATGTGAGTCCCTCGACGGCGAGTCTTCTTCTCGACAAGTCATCTCGAAGGTCATAGATTCACCTATTGATCATCCTAGGGTGATTATGCCTCTTCATGCATCTATTCTTCCTAACTTAGAAAATGTAGAGATTAGCAAACAAAATATTGAATCGACCGAGGGGGCATCTCCTCGGCCCTCCTTGGAAGTACCACCCTTGGACCAAGTTAATTCTTGGGTTTCTAACGCTAAAATTACTAGATAATTGTCTAAATCTTTTTTGCCTATTGATGAGTGTCTTGTAACCCATTTACATCTTGATATTCCTTGTCAAGGAGCTCCACTAGCTCACAAGACCACTCACCTTGTATGTCCTCGAGGCGTTCTTGATAACACTATGATTTTAGGTGTTCCCTAGCATCATCAACCTTTAGAAATTGGGTAGTTCAACTTTCTATGGCATGGCCTCTTAATGGTGTGCCATATGGTACCTCCACTGCTCCATGAGTCCATGTATAGGAATCCTTTGCATGTGCCCGATAGTGGGCACACTTTGACGTGACCTATTAGATTGAGTTGCACCTATACATATTTTACATAGGAGTGTGATGTTTTTATTTCCTTTTAGTTTCATGGGTTATGTGAACTCTTTTATAGTACATCATTTATTCCCAAAAATCCAAAAAAATTATAAAACCTCAAAAAAACAAAAAATATATGGCCTTATTTTTACCTCATCCATGTTTTATTTCTTTCACTATGTGATTTAATCATGGGCCTAACATTTTTGGATGTTTTTTACAGGATAGGGCTCTATTTCTATTGCGACATCCATTAGACCTTAGGTGTGTCTCTCTTGAAATGACATATAAGGATAGGTCACATATCACCATATTTGTTGCATTATCAATTGCCATCGCCATCTTCATTGTGCCTTAGGTTTGAGCCTGTCAAGTTGCGGCATTAGCGCTCTCTTCTATGCATGTCATAATTTGACGGTAGAGCCTACCTATACATGGATTCCCTAGTTTAGCATCTCTTTGCCATATCGGTGTCCATGCATTGTCTCATTTATTTTCTTCTCAGAATCCCTCCTTCTAACCCACCATGACTTACATTATGAGCCTCATTCTTCTCTTCTTCGTCACTTTATGGCCTTTTTTTTCAAAAGAAAAATAAAACAATCTTCCATTAATTAAAAATTAAAGAGTAATACATTTACAAAATGTCTCTTCCATGAAGCCTAATTCCACTCGAAAAAACACTGAAAAAAACAAACAATGACATATACTAATACCAACAAGTGATCAAGGAAAAAAAATGGAGTAAATTGTCTATCAAATATTTGATAAAGGAACATATAGATATGTCAACAATTGCTTGGTAGATGCAAAAATGAGAGACTACATCAGGGAGTACAGTCTCACTATCTGATAGACGATTTCAGGAGTTTGTTGTGAATTACAAAAAGAAAAAAGCAAGCTGCGAAAACAAAGTCGCTAGAGAAATAATGTCCCACAATTACAGATTAATCAATTAACTAGCAACTCGAACTGAATCTGCCCCGGTGACACAAAATTTCCTCTTTTGGATAGCATATATGTAGGGGAATTTTGCTCATGAAAAATGTGGTAGAATGAGATGGATGTGAAGGAGGCCTTCAATAAATCAGTTTGCTCCAACTAATTGAGTAGAGAAGGCACCTCCAGAGAGGCTTTTCCATTTTCTCAATTTATCATGATCTTCAAGTATCCCACTATCAGAATATCCTCCACAGCTAGCTAGGAAACACATCTTAATACCCTATAAAGAAATTGTACCTCTACTCTTATGTTGGTGCCAAAACCCCCTAACTAGTAGAAATGGTAGGAATATGAGGGACTAATAGTGATAATAGCCCCACATCCATGCAGACCATTTGTAGAGGCGCCATCAAAATGGGCCACTGAAGAGATATTATCAAGCTTCTTATCAATCCATCGACGCTGGTGGAGAATGAGACTAATTGCAAGAAAGTAAACCATGGAGATGAATTTGAAATCTGGAGGCTTTGTTCTCAAAAATGACTTCATTCCTACATCTCCAGATGCCCCAAAAGATATATAGATGAATAACCTTGTATTCTTGGTTGCTGATTGTCCAATTAATAAGGCATGAGATTGTAGAAGACCTTTCCACGAGTGGGGTGATCATGAGTGTATTGGGGACCTTCATCTATATGTGGATCATAGAAGGACAAGCCAATAAAAGGTGATTTGTCTCCTTAGATTCATATCTGCACAAAGGATAACACCCATGATCCTAGAATCCTATTTTTGCTAGATTCTCCCATGTGAGTATGTGGTTATGGATAACAAGCTAAGAAAAGCACTTCAATTTAGTAGGAACATTCCACCTCTAGATTTTATCCAGCTAGTCAATGTGAGGGCCCTGCGTCTACATGTTGTATATATATGTATATGTTTCTTTCGTGGATATTTCTCCACCATGGGAAAGACCACCCCACGAAAGTCTATCTTCCCTCTTAGACAAGGTGATCCGTGTATGGTAGAGATGAGATCTGTAAATTTCCCATTTGCCTTGAGCTCCGAGGGAAGATCGAAAATATAAACATGAGGCCAATTGGTAGAGGGTAAAATGGCATATTTTTTGTGACCAATATTAGCTAGAGTGAACATCCCACGCCCGTGAAGAAACTAGATGATTGGGAGAGTGAGAATGTGATTCCCATCCAATCCAATGATTGCATTAAGGCCAATGTGAATTCTGTCTGCATGTCCAACCAACCATCTTAGATTCTCGCATAGCTAAGGCTTAGATTTCATTAGGCTATAACAAATGAAATATGCATTCTTCTTAACTGGAGCTCCAGCTAGGATCCAATCTTCTAGGGTAGCCTGATTGAGATATTTTCCAGTGATGACTTTTTTCCAAATAACAGGGTACTTGAAGGCCCTCCACACATTTTTGGTGAGCAGTGCGATGTGGAAAGTCTGAGTGTTTTTGATGCCCCAACTACCATCCATAATGGGCCTGCAAATTGAGTCTCGTTTGGATAGGTGGAACTTCTCTTTTTTACAAAACCCAACCCATAAGAAACTTACAATGATGGAGTTAATTTTGTGAATAATTGACATTGGAAAATGAAACAAAGGCATCTAGTAGATAATAATGCCTTATAGGACTTCCTTGATCATGATCATTTTTCTGCCTATAAAGAGCCATATGTTTTCCCACAACCATAATATTTCAAATTTTTGGATGATTCAATGTCAATCCTTCTTCTCATAGTTACTGGGATTCAAATGAAAGCCAAAATATTTGAATCCATTAGCAAGAGGCCTGACTTTAATCCCGAATAGTTCTGCAATTTGTTGAATCTCCCCATCATCAACACGGTCTGAGATGATATCTAATTTATCTGTATTGAGAATGAGCCCAGATGCATTGCCAAATTTTACAATGATATGGTGGAAAATTTTCCATTCTAAGAGTTGTGCTTTGCCAAGGCATAGAACATCATCTACGAACATTAAGTGTGATAAACTGGTAGAGGTGGTAACCTTACATCCAATGATCCTCCTTGCCTCCCTGGCATGTGTTAATCCTCTGTTGACCCATCCATCACAAGAATGAATAGAAGTACGGAGAGTGCACAACCTTGGTTTAATCCTCTCGTAATTTGGAAAAAAATTGAAGGAATCCCATTAATGAGGACAACCAAATTTGTTGTCGTTACACAAGCCATAATCTAATTAATGTATCTATGTTGGAAATCGATTTTGTGCAGAATTAGTCTGAGAAATTCCTAGTCTACCTTTTCATAGGCTTTTATAAGATCAATCTTCATCATGCAATCTTTCATTTTGCGAGTTATGGAGTGATTACATTCTTGTGCTATTCCAACAATGTCATGAATCCTTCTATCTGTAACAAAACCAAACTGTTCTTTAGTGATGTGGTCATATAATATTTGCTTGATTCAATTAGCAATAAGTTTGGATATCATTTTATATATGTCACATTACATAGTGATATCGCCCTAAAATCAATAAAACATGATGAGTTATATTTTTAAAGAATAAGAGGGAGGACGATGGTATTGATAACACCTTAGATATGGACCTGCAAATAAGACTCTTCCACCATCTATGTGAGATATGATCCCATGATGTCGAATAAATGTAGAAAAGTTCCACCAACCATATGTTTGGGCCCATGATTTTATCCTTAGCAAGCTCTTTCAGGACAACCAATAGTTCTTCATTGGTGATGGGGTTACCCAAACACACAATGTCCTCATCCTTCACCATACTTGGAAATAATTGGACCAATTCTAGTTGGTCTTCAATGTTGGAGACCTCTGGTGCCTTGAATTGTTTACTAAAATAGCTAACAACTTCATGTAGAATATCTTTATGAGATGATAAAATTTTGTTGCCTACATTTCTTATATACCAGATTGTGTTGGAGCTTTTCATTTTGGAAGCTACCTTGTGGAAGAAAATAGTATTCTTATCTCCACAATTTACCCAGACCATTCTTCCTTTTTGTCTCCATTCCTCTGCTCGATCTTTAAAAAATTGATTTTTATGAGTAGTGAGATCCAATATTGTCTTTTTAATTTGTTAAGAAATAAATTAGGACTTGTAGGGTCCATCAAATCAACAATATCTTTATTAATGATGGAAATTTCTTGAGAGAGTGTCTTCTTACGCTTGCATATCCATGCTTTTACCTTTGACTTAAGCTTGCACAATTTTTGGGTGACCTTATCCATCATTTTATTTTGCATTGTCTCTAGAGGCCTTATCCAAGATGTTTGAATAAGGTCCACTTAATCCTTGTCTTATAGCCACATGTGGTTGAAATTTAATAGCAACACCTTAACTTCTTGTTACCATTCCATTCCAAAAATATGAAATCGTGATTAGAAACCCCAAGAAATATCAACCCTGTCATTAGATATTTCAATATTATGCATACAAATGTGTGTACAAGGTACCTATCGAGCCTTTTTGCAATTCCCTATGCATCGGAGCATCCATTCCTCCATGTAGGAAACAAAGGGAAAGGAATTATATCCTTGAGAGTTTTGTGGGCAAATAAATCATTGAAATATCCCGCAAGTGGGTCCACTTTGGATTATTGACCCCAAATCTCTTCAACATTCATTGTAAGATTTAGGTCCCCTGCAACAATAAGTTAGTGTAAGTCTAATAAACCACAAACATCCAGTTTTTGATATATTTATTTTGTGTTTGCATATGGAGCATATATATTTAGGATATGGAATCATATTAGAGAGCCCCTAAAATATCCAGTTAAAACGATGCCAAAAAATTATTTGTAAGATAAAACAGAGAATAGATTGAGGTCCCACATGGAAACAAGACCTCCAGAGTTTCCTAATGATTTTTTGCATAGACAACCCAATTTGGGCATATCCTCATAAGGATATTATGAGCTTTATCCCTTTCAATCATCGTTTGTTGTAGAAACACTAAAAGATGTTTTATAGTGTGTATAATATTAGGTAGTGATCACTGATACTGTAGTGATCCCAATCCTACGATATTTAGTGACATGATCATCGTTTAGATCGAGGTGCAGTGAGATAGTATGCTGTAAGGACTTGCAAATATGAAGTCTCTATTGTTTCATAGAATTAATAGGAGGTGCACAGATCAATGTATGGATAAAGAGTTGCTTCAATGGTTTCAGAAAATTGAGTATTGAGCTTAGACCCTACTCTAGTACAAGAGGATATATTTGTATACTTGGTTCCCTTCTTCTTCTTAGTCGATCCATTATTAGGGTGATCCTACTTAGTAAAAGTCTCCTTTTCTTGAAATAAGGCCTTTTTTACTGTTAGCAGCTCAAGACCCAATGATTCATCACTATTTAGGTTTTCCACATATGTGTCTATTGAGACAGGGGAAGTATCGACTTGTGTATTTTTATACCAAGGAGGAGATAAAGCTGAAGGCATCAGGTTTGGATATCGATTATAATCTTTACCTTTGGAAATGTGTTGGATTTGAATTGAACTCTAAACAATATAAAAATATACATTATTCTCATTAGAGAAATTTTGAGGTATAAAATGGGCCTCCTAAGGATATTGTAAAATAATAGTGGAAATAATAAAATAAGATTAGATTACATCATCAAATTTTAGAGGGAAAAAAGAAAAAACTACTTTTGCAACTCATATTTTTAAGTTATCTCCCTACGGTTTTACTCAAATCAAGTGGGAGCACTTCTTGGATGTAGAATTTAATTCCTCATCCAAGGAGTATCTATGTTGCATACTTTCGATGGACCTTGCTACATGAAAAATGAGAAATACATGAAAAAACATGGCTGTAATCACATTTTTCATGTATTTCTCATTTTTCATGTAGAAGGGTCCATCAAAAGTATGCAACATGGGTACTCCTTGAATGAGGAATTAAATTTTGCATCCAATGAGTGCTCCCGCTCAAAATATGAGTAAAACCATAGGGAGATAAATTGAAAATACAAGTTGAAAAAGCATGTTTTTTTTTTTTAATCTTTTTACTTTTTTACTCCAAAAATGGTGAATCACCCCCCATGGTTGACATCATCATCTTGAATCGCATTGGTTCTTATAAATTTGATTTTGGTTGTACATTTTTGTTTTGAGGCCCATTTTAGACCTCAAAGTTTCTCTAATGTTGAACTACTCATTCTGTATGGCACCGATTGGGAATCCATTCCAAGGATTGTATTTTCAAGAGAAATTTGAATGGTTTCCTTTCTATTGCAATTATGCATAGGATCCTCCTCTAGCATAGGCATATGTATATCATTTGAGGGCTCCCGAGGGGCATGTTCCATTTTATAGAAATTAGGTACCTAGTTGAAGTCAGTAGCCTAACCATTCCTTTTGTTGTGATCCCCACCAATTGTTAGCAAACATTCTGCTATTAGATGTTCAGTATTATGGCATCCCAAAATTCTAAAAGAGATTCCCCAGTGGTCCACTAGTTGTCTAATAGAGTGAGGACCACAATAGATGTCAAGGGAAGCCAACAAACCTCTTTTGTAATCTGCTCCAATAAAAAACTAAGAGACTTGTTTGTCTAGAAGGCCAACACAACCTCCATCGACATAATAGAATTTGTCAATATTGTTGGAAATCTCCATAATGGCCTTCTTGGTCCAAAGATCCAAAGGAAGGCCAGGAAGTTTAACCCATATGAACTTATGTTGTGGGACTTCTTTTATTGGATCAAATTTGACAATCCATTTCTATAGGCATAAAAAACCCCTTCCTTTCACCCATGGCATAGAACCAATTATTTATTCGTCTTTGACTATTGTGAGGATGAATTCAAACCAACCATTGAGGAGCACACTTAATTTTGGTCAATTTCCAACAATAGAAGACCAATATTTTCAACCCATTATTTTATTTGTCCACCAAACATTCTAATATGTTCCCAGCATCCCACCAAAACCTTTTGCTTCAATCTGAACACATTGTCCTAATATATATCAATTCCCATAATGAGTTTTTTTATCTCTTCCCGAGCCTTGATCTATATATTTTTCATGTGTTTACTCTTCTTGTTCAAGAAGGATCCATCAGAAGATTCCTTGCTAGGATCAATATCTGAAACCACCTGCTATTTGTTTTTCTCAAGGCCAATGGATGAGAGCTCATAATTGGGTCTACCAAGTTGCTTTGTGAATTCATTCTCTGCTGTAATAGTTACATCTATGAGTTGCTTGATGTCAAAAAAATATTACATTGTTGTAGATTGATCAACCATGTCAACATTGCCCGATGGGACAACTTTATGAAATTAAGCCAGCATTGATGGTCAAGATAATTCTAACATTAAAAAATGCCAACTTATAAAGATTCAACTCTATTTGACTTGCCACATCTACAATTGCCACAACTACCACCAAATTTAGATTTAGTAGGAATTTGCAATAAAATAGTGAGCAAGGCACGCTGCCACTGTTATACTTATTATGATACTTAAATGGTATCAAAATTGGTGCAGGAGTGGCCCTTGACATTAGTGTTCTCTGTTGGCCCAATCAACTTTCGAGGTCTGTCCAGGTAGGAACATTAGTAAGTTTCAAAAACAACCAACCATATCATACTTTTGTGTGACGATGAGATACTCTGGCAGTAGTGTTATGTTCACTGGCGATTAGCATAAACCCGATCTAGGGATTGGATACGAATGTCAAGAAGAATGAACAATTGTCAATCTGTGATAAATAAAAACTTGTACTTTAAATAAGTGAATCCCATAAGACAAATGCACCCTAGGATTATTTTATCAACCAATCAACCAATTCTCCACAATTCAAGAAAATGATGGTGCTCTATCAAAGGAAATATTCCTCGAGATAGTCAGTGGCAGTAGAGGAGATATTCTACATTAATTCCATTTGTTTCCACCTAACGTGGATTAATGTATCGATTAAAATTTGGAGTAGATGACCACCCAAGGAAAGAGAATTAATTATGAGCATTGATCCTACATGCTACTTGCTTCCTCGATCACCTTGTTGGATAACATACCATACCATGAATACATATCGAGTTTGATTCCTTGCACCCCAACACCACACAGTAACAACATCAATCTATCTCTCAGATTACATGGTTAAGTGCATCTTGTACAACACTAGCAATATTGACACCAACATAGACTACAACTTATCCAACAACATCCACAACACCATCTAATATTACTTCCTTGATATCTATTATCTGCCAGCCCTTCAAAAATATTGCCACCAAGTCGTTCTAAAAACCATCTTGTCAATGTGCCAATCCTATTGTTATCGTTACACCTATTCACTATAGCAATGATCTATTTGTGACAATGGATTGTTTCTACTTCTTTTGTGTTTTGAATATTTTCATATACATTTCCTTTCTCAACCACAATTTCATCTAACATACCACAAAATAAAACTCAAAACATCAAGAGTGTCTGCCTTCTAATGTGAGGACTTGTATATCAAAAAATATAATAGATTGAATATGGGACGCTACACTTACCTCAAATATCAACAAGCCAACTCTTTAAGGAAAACAATCTAGCACACCACCTATGACTATATGGATCACCTCCAAATATTGAGAATCTTCTTAGGAATTTTTCTTCTTTGTTTTTTTTTTAATGTCAACTATAATGAGAACAATTATAAGAAACACACTAGCTAATAATTCTAGAAATTGTATGAGCTATGTGAGCGAAGACCCTGCCATGATTGTCTGATCTCTCATTTATAATTTTGTCCCAAGTAAAGAAGAATATTTTGTCTCAAATAAGCTTGCCTTGCAAATCCCTATCTTTTCAGATTTTGATGCTCCACAACTTACAAAGAACCCATTCAAGCAAATATGTTGAAAAAAATTGTCAAGTTTAGAAGAAACACATGAGTGAGCACCTCGAAATTCAAAAGTAGAGGGAAATATCTTCAGAGACATCCGATAGAACTGCTAGCTGAAGTAGGTCACTTTCTATCCTTACCCTAGGAGGATTCCACACTTTATCCCTTGTAATTGCCACATTCTATCAACCTATTTATGCATGATGAGCCTTGGTTTCCTCATTCCATCGTCATCATCTACTTAGCCTATCATTCTCTTTCACTTGGTGTTTTACACTTTCTTGGAGGAACCGTTGCGATGAGTTGCCTTATTAGCTAGATTCTTGAACTTTTCATGTTTCATGCAGTTCCACCATGCTGAAAATCTGTTTTTATCCTATATACAACTCATTCCTCCAGGAAGAGTTCCTTTAAGATCTTTTCAGATTCCTTAACTTAGAAAAGATTGTCGAGTGAACTTGTCTCCATCACACTCGAGTGAAGGGACATCTATTCAGTATAAGGTTAACCTATTTCCATATTGAGTAGACTAGCTATGAAAAAGGGATACTCTAGTCCTTTCTGGCCAGAAGGTTCTCCCTTGTATTGTTTTATCTCTTTTTTAGGCTAGAGGGACTAACTTTATGAAATACGAACCTATTAAGCATTCTTTTCTTCTATTTCGTGCTCGTTAAACCATGAAGGAGACTAAAAAGAGAAATGGGAAGGGAACATTGATTTTTTTTAGTCATCAAAATGGAAACATCAGTTGTGACGCTCTTGAACCTTCCACCTATTTTCATCATTATCTCATAGTTGGCTTTTGGCTTGACTAGGAGCCATACCATGCATATGAGTTTGTCTACTACTTCATTTGGTTACTCTTCTAGTCACTATGGAGTGTTCTTAAATGCCTCCTGTGTTATTGCACGATATTATGTGGTGCTCATTATTCATGCTACCAAGTAAATTTTGTGTCGTACCATTATGTGTTGAAGGGAAGTCTTAGCCTATGTCGACTATGTGCAGTTGCCTGTTAGCATTTTTGAGTTGGCCATCTCTATGTTGGTTTTGCTTCATTGTTTCATGACTTCATCCATTCACATCATCCTCAGGTCTATTCTTTTTTGATTGATGGGGGATACTTCAAGGCCCTCCTTTAATGGATATTCTCCTGTTGATTTCAGCTTATTATCTAGGAGCTTAATCTAGGAACCAATAGTACCTTGGAGCTTGTAGAACTTAGTGGCATGTTTCCTTATGATCGATTGTGAGTTTACATCATTGGATTTTGATTGGTTGAGTCCATGAGTGTTAGACAATCTCATATATTCACACTTAGTGGACTATACTAGGTACCTTGGGATCCATTTTCATCATTGGTGGGTCCCCTCACATTTTTTAGCGATACACTTTATTTACTGGTAATCGGGAAATTTATATAATTCTCAACATCAACACATATATTCACATGATGTAGATTCATACCATCCAGGTTATATCAAAGACCTTGGGCTAGAGACACCTCACTCTTATATAGCACCCTTCCTAGGCTATGTTGGAGTTATGTATCATTATTTTCTTTGTGGACTAATATGGGGCACCTCCTGTCTGTTATGTGTCCATAGTCCTAATAATGTATACTATGACATAGGTCCACATTGTATTTGATGGTGGCTATGATCTGTTTGATGATTCACATGGATCCACTGTGTATTGTTTGTGGCCATGTCTTAGCATTTCATGTCATGGATCTGCAGTGTATGTTTTGGCATCCATGTTCAATTTATCTTTATGATCGAGCATGGGTATGCTCGCCTTAGGGATGTTATTTGCATAGATGAAACTTAAACATTTGGTTTCTTCTGATCTAGTTTCTTAGCTTTGTCTCCTTCAATTTTTACCTTTTAGCTTTATTGTAATACATTTCGGTCATCAATTACTCTTCTGACCTCATGCATTAGGGGGGATTTATTATCAACCTATTTTACTCCCTAAAGTCAACACCTATGAGTGATACTATTGTTGCCCATTTGTATGGATTTTGACTACCTATTTGACCTAGTTTCCTCCCCAGCAAAACAAACCTAGTGCTTGTCAGGGTGGCTAGAGGCCTTCAGCCGCATGGAGAACCCTCCTTCCGTGCGGCTGCAGCTGTAACTTCTTGGTTTTCTTAGTGTGGCCATGGATCATGTTCTAGAGGCTTATGTTTCCTAGGATATTAGTTCGGATACTCATCTTATCCTATCTATTTGAGTTGTCTTGGGTGAATATTTGGAGAAGTTTCCTAACTTATCTTCATGTTGGAAATAATACTGAGAGGGGGGGTGAATCAGTATTATCAAATTCTTTTCAATATGCCTTCCTTAATTTATTGATCATTAACTTGTATATAATAATGAGCATGAAACAATAAAAACAGATAGTCACACCAAAGAACACCAGATATAAGGTGGAAACCCAATGTGGGTGAAAACCACCTGCTGCAATATGTCTCTATCTTCTTTCAATTAGAAACTTCTTTTACAATGATTTTGTACTGGTGTAGTCCTTTACCAATACGCAGGCTGCAACCTGCAGAGAGCTACAACTCTCTCTCGTTTTCCAGTCTCTCCTGGAAGGGAGCTACAACCCCCTTTTGCTCTTTTACTTCTTTAAGGACCACGTTTCATAAATTGTCAAACTGGATCCAAGAAGATCAAATCATCAAGTACATGCAAATCACCCAAACTCCTTATACAATCAACCAAGACTCACCCAATTTCTCAGAATGCTGTAAACAGAAAGATAGTACCAGAAATATAAACCCAGAACTCTACAACAATAGATAAAAGATAATCAATAACTGTTTTAATACAGATCCACAGTTTTTCCTTATCTGGACTGCGTGACTCTGCACCCAGCCTTATGTTATCCTGCGTATCCACGCAAAGCGCCTTCTGCTATACTGCGTATCTCCGCACTTCGCCTTCTGTCTTACTGCGTACTTCTACTGTGCCAGCGCACCTTCTGCTTCTATCGCGCCGCGTACTTCTATGTATCTCCGCAGCTTCTCCTTGTATCACGCCGCGTACCTCTGACCTTGCTCCACACAGCTTCTTCTGCTTCATCGCGTGCCTTCGCAGTTTACCTTCTGTTGCACCGCGTACTTTTACTGTATCACCGCACTGCGCCTTCGATCATCCTGCGAGCCCCCGCACTGTTCCTTTCTTTAGACCGCGCACAACACCTTTCACTGAACTGCGAGCCTCCGCATCTGCACTATGAATTACCTATGGACCTTTGATTTGAACCAAAATAACAACCCTCCAATGTACCACTGACAGTCAGATGCACATATCTGATCATGCGCCCGAGAGATCACGACTTCATAGATTCACCTTCAAATTTACTTTGATTTAGATCAAGCATTTTACATTGACAACCCAATATTTCAGATCTTAAGATATTCAATTGAAAATATGCCTTAGCCAAGTGATCTCCTTCCCTATTTATAGTCAAGCCCTTATTCACACCATGGGACAAAACCATCAATAGCCAATACAAGGGATCCAAACCGGGGCTAAAATAGATCCTATACCATGGGCCAAAACCATAGCATCAGAAATGGCGGTCTAAATACCACGGGCCAAACATAAGAAACCCCACGTGAGCGCGCTTCTCTGCCTTGAAGTGAGTGAACTGGGGTTCCGCACCTTCTGAATGGGTAACCTGCGGGTATGACTGCACCTCCTGGACGGCGAACCTGCGGGTCCGCACCTTTTGAACCATTCACCTGTGAGCCTCTTAATTTCCATCATTTTCAGATCCTGAACGGACCATTGCCACTTGAGTGAGTTGCCATCAAGTACAACACCTGTATCATAGAGCCATACCAGAATCATAATGCCAACACTTCACTCTAAGTGTCTACATTCATCCTTCTTGGATACTCCATGGTTCTTTATATATTGGTTTATCCTAGAGGGTTAAGGGAGAGAATTAGAGTGTTATGTTGTAATTTTGATTCAGAGTTTGTGATTCACTTCTTCTTGAGGTCACATTGCTCGGAGAAGGGGAGACTCTATCGAAATTTGGAGAGGATATTTTATGCATGAAGGTATACATGTACCATTTTGCTTATGATTAATATGAATATATGTCCCCTTTCTCACATATCTATGTTTCTGCTCAATTATTCACACTAATGTTTATTTCTTTGAGCTAAAGGTCTTTTGTGGAAGGCTAATTGTGGTCTTTTTTTGGTCATGCTTGTGTGTAGGTAGTAGATCTATTCTGGAAGGCAAGATATCTTGGATAAGTATGTGTTGCATTTTGATTTTTATGATTTATATATGGCTGATGTGGATGTTGTTTTAGGATACCCTTGTATGGAATCCATTGGTACTATCAATATTAATGTGCAAAAGAAATTCCTGAAGCTCTGGTATAAAAGGAAGAAAATTACATTACAAGATATTTCCATTAGTAAATAGGTAGATTCCAAGGAGGCCCATGTACAAAAGTCTATAGGTACTGAGACATCATATGAGGAGTCCATGGTGGAAGTAAAAGGGAGGACAAGAAACAAAAGGAATCTAACACCACTCAGGATCCATCAAGTGGGGAATTGAAAATAGACACCATCAATTAAAACTTCAACATATCACCACTTGCACCACCTAACAAGATAACAACTAGTAAGGTGGAAAGGAATTAGCAACAAGGATGACAACCCTTGGAAGACACACAAAGAGGCAAGATGATCCACCCACAACACATCAACATAGAGGAACCACAGGAACTAGCTTCCATCTCAAGTGAGTGAGGCACTGGCTAGATCAAGTGTTCCCCTTTCTCTTGGATCACCAGATGCATGTGCATGGTGCCAGTGGACTACTCTTTTAAGTAGATCTTATTATTTTTGTTCTTCTCATGTTTCGGTGCCGAAACATGCTTAAGTGGGGTGGAATGTAGTATACATAGGGGGGATAATATAAGGTACGAAGAGAGGTACCCAAGAGAATAATATGATGTAATAATGTAAGGATGATAAATAACTGGGCCATAGTTAATAAAAAAAGTGGTTAACCCACATTAAGCAAGGGACCACAAGTATTTATGGAATAATGTGATAAGTCCATTGTATTGGATGTATGGTATCGAGAGACCCATGGTATTGTATATATGAAGCCTATATAGAGGCTAGAGACTCTTCATTGAGACATGACATGTATTGTTTTGTATTGACATGCATTAGCTTATGGAGTGATCTACTTCCTTTAGGAGTGATTGTATGGTGTTACCCCTCCTCAATGGGTTTTGTAGAAATTAATAAAATTAGTTTTTCATTCTAGAAATCTCTCGTGTTATGTTTTGGGCATATTTTTCAAGTTTATTATAATTGTAGGTTAGATCTACTACACGAACCCAACACTCCTAAATGATTTGTGAGGGTTGTAGGTTGTAGCTTAAACCCTTAGTCCAGGGATTACATGCATAACTGACTATTTGATGATATGGTCTGGGGTTCATCTCTTGAATTGAAATTGGTCATATATTTTGCTCTTTGGTAGTCTTTCTAGGGCCATAATGCTACATAGAATCAAATCATTGTGTGAATTTTCCACAACATGCCGACTTTCCCTCCATTAGTCAAATTTCATGATGTTTTCCATGATTCTTTTCTTAAAATAAATGTACATGATTATAATCATGTGTTTGATTGGTTTTTGCTATAGGTGGAACTATAGGGAGAGTTCCAGCAAGAGCCACTATGCATTCTAGACCAAAGGAGTGTCACGTTCCAGAATCAAGCAATAAAGCAAGTCAAATTGCAATGGAGGAACTTTAGGCTTGAGGAAGCCACTTGGGAAGTGCTTGATTCAATGAGGGTAACATATCCTTTTTTGTTTGCTGGTTGAAGCAAATGTGCATGTGTGTGTGTGTGTGTGTGTATATATATATATATATATATATATATATTGTATACAATTATGTATATAAAGATCCATGAAACAATATGTTTATTTTTCAACACGTCTTTTGTGTTGTATATGGACAAAGAACACTGAGGACCATGTTACCCAAAGGGGGAGGGGCTTGTGATATCCCAGATCATTTTTCCATTTTGAAATGGATTGTAAATATTTGACAAAAAATGGTTGAGTCAAGGGACATGGATTCCAAAGATTGAGGATGGTTACTTGCTTGAGATATTGAGGTTTCCTTGTAACAAGAAATATGGACAACTCTATGAAAACCATTAAAGGTTAGTTGGCGTGTTTCAATGGACTGGTATGTTCTAATTAAAGGAGATGAAGAAATGGACACAAATCATGCTTTCTTGGAAAAATTAACATGGCAGGAAAGGAAAAAACAATTTATGAGCATGGGCTGCGTGAGAAAAAAAAAGGAAAAAAAAGGCAGAGGACAGAGAGTATAGTTAACACATCATGAAGGGTAAGGTGGTGTGTTTACAAGGTCTACCTGATCACATTTAGTTGAAACATAAAAACCTCCAATGGACCCAACTTCTGGATTATGAAAATACGACATTCAGATGTTGATCATGTTATCAAACATGACACTTACAAACACATCCCTGCAGACAAAAGGAACCCAAAAATGAAAAAGGGGTAGGTTCACAAAAATAAAGGATGGTATCCTTTTGATCCCTACCTCATAGAGGAAGAAGAAGAAGAAATCATAGAGAACCCTCCAAACCAAGAAGAAGGGGATGCTTTGGTATATAATGGAAATGTACCCTATAAGCAGAATGGTACATAATCAGAAAATAACCATGAACCAAAACAACAGAAAAGTGTGGCATACTAGGAAAATGGGACGGTGGGAATAAAGAGAGTTCATGTTTCTAAAAGTTCAGGTTGAGACAAATAACTCCCACCGAAGATAACTAGAAGCGATTTTGCAATGGTTCCAATTGAACCCAACTCAGGGATGGAAGAAGGTCAAGAAAAAGAAAGGTAAGAAAGAGAAGTTAAGTGATTAATACCACACTTAACTTAAAAAGTTTCTATTATTATTTTTTATTTATATTTATTATTTATTTTATTATTATTATTATTATTTTATATTTTTTTATTTATTTTTTTTTTCTTATGCGCATATGTCGAGAGGTTGCTCTTATTGAATGTGGTTAGCATCTACAAAATGTAATTTTGTTACTTTTTAAAATTTGAATAAAATTACAGGTTTTTTTCCCTTTGAAAAATAAATTACACACACACACATATAGAGCTTATTATGATGTTCACTTATTGATTCGGAGAGCGGATTTCCTGAGGAGATAAAGAATGGTGAGGGGAAAAATCCAGATGAAGAGGATTGAGAATACCGCCAGCAGGCAGGTTACATTTTCCAAGCGTAGAAATGGATTGCTGAAGAAAGCTTACGAGCTCTCGGTTCTCTGCGATGCAGATGTTGGACTTATGATTTTCTCGCCAGGAGGAAAGCTCTATGAATCCGCCAATACCAGTGTTCTTAAAGCCTGTGCTGAACTTGGGTATCTTCAGCAAGGCAAGGAAGTCCACAGACTCGTTAGAGAAAGAGGGTTAGAGTCGGATCCCTTTGTGGAAAGTGCCCTCGTGATTATGCATGTCAAATGTGGGAGTTTGCAGAATGCGCGCGAAGTGTTCGACAGAATGTCTCATAGAAATGTGGTCACATGGAGCGCTATGATAGCAGGATGTGCGCAGAGCGGGGATGGAGAAGAGGCTCTCAAGCTATTTCGTCAAATGCATGAAGAAGCTTATGCTTAGAATGCACACGGAGAGGGGGCCTTACAGCTCTTAAATGAAATGATTGCTTCCGGTGTGAAACCGAACTCAGATACCATTGCCAGTGCTCTCCCAGCGTGTGCTGACATTGTAGCTCTGAGTCGAGGTAGGGAAATGCATGGTTATATGATTAGAAGCCAGATTGAGTCAGATGTCTTTGCGGCAAGTGCACTGGCCGATTCATTTTCTTTCGCCGGTTTTTTACCCTGGGGAATAGGCCCAGCCCGCGTCTTATGGATACAGGGCAGATCCCTGTTTCCTTGGTTTTTTCTCGGCCCTCTGAATTTGATCGAATTAGATACGGGCCTCTTTGTCGCTTGCAGATCTGGGTCAGATCCTAAAGCTTATGGGCTCCATTCAGTAATGGGTTTTGGGGTAAATAAATCCAAGCCTTTTCAAAAGAACCCAGAACAGGAACGACTCCACATTTTCATAAGGACGCTAACAGGGAAAACCATTTGTAAGAAAATCTAGACTGGATTACTGATTAAAAATTTAAAGGAAGAAATTCAGGCTGATTCAGGCATCCCTCCAAATTTACTTTGCTTGGTTCATGAAGGTAAAATGTTACAGGACAATTTTACTTTATAGCACTATGGTATTGGCAGAGATACAACCATCTTCTTAAGTACAAGGCTGAGAGGAGGAAGCGCGGATGCAGGTCCCAAAGGCTTTCAGGGATCAACTTCAAAACCAACAGGCACATATCGTGATGAAGCAAAAGGGAAATCCTCTTCAAAGGGAAAAGAACCAGCAATTTTAAATACTCCTCCAGGGCAGTACATTGTGGATCAAACCCCAGAAACCCCATCCATCTCGTTGGATTTTCCAGAGGTAAAAGGTATTTATTCAGATTTGGAAAATAAAGCTGTTATATGTAGGTTTAACGGGTTTTGGCCTAAAACCGAGGCTCTGTACCATTGGATACACACAGTCTGGACAAAAGACTGCCAGATTCACCTTTGCTCAAAGGGCTTTTTCATAGTAACTTTTCTGGAAAACGAAGAAAGGGATAATATTCTCAATGAAGGCCCATGGTTCTGGGGCAGTGCGGGGTTATTCGTCACACCATGGTTTTCAGATTTTGACGCCAATACTATGGTGGTTTCAAGGATGCCAGTTTGGGTTAGACTGCATAATCTACCTCTACATTTTTGGCACTTCAAGTCCTTAACAGCTATAGGGAATTCCCTTGGAAGAATGCTAAAGATAGATACAAATAGACATTTAAAAGGAATTTTCACCTTTGCTAGGATATGCGTTGAGGTAGACCTCAGCAAAGGACTACCTGAAAGCATCTTCCTGACCTTTAACAATATACGGTGGAAACAACCTTTGGACTATGAGAACACAGCCTTCAGGTGCAGAGGTTGCCAACAAACAGGTCATCTGCTCAAAGCATGCCCCAGCAAGAGCAAGCCACAACAAAGGAAGTCTCGAGGCTGGCAGAATTTGAATGAAGTCTTAGAAAGGCGTACTGCTAAAAAAAAAGCCCCTTCGGGAACAGAAGAGGCAGAAACAGAGGCTGAAGAGGATGACACCACCATAGAGGAAGTTGAAATAGAAAATCAGAAGGAAGATTCAGTAGTTAACAAGGATTCACTGCCACACTCAAATCAAGTAGAGACTCAGCAAGACAAAGCAGAGATGGCAACCGGGGATCAGATCATTGGAGGCAACAAACGGCAACATCATTCAGACTCCTCAGACTCAGACAAAGAATCAGGGAAGCTGAAAGAATCTTCCCAGTTAGTCATTGTTTCGACCGAGCCCCCTTTGGGGGAGTGGCGTAAGGTCGAAAAGAAAAAAGGGCGGAAAACCTGATGCATGAGTTGTTTCGTGCTGGGGCCTTTTTCCCCTTTCTTTCTCTTCTCTCTTTTCCTCTCTCTCTCTCGGGTTAACTGCCTATCGCTGCTTTTGAGTGCGTTTTTCACTGGGGCCATGTGGCTGTTTACTGTATAACCGGCTAATGTAACTTTATCTTTTATTAATAAAAGTTACTGTCTTTTTTCTTTGGAAAAAATATAGAGCTTATTATGTCACTAGCGGGATGAACCTAGGTGGGGCAGATAACAAGCATTCTGCCCAACAACCCAAGATAATCCTAATTGATGATGATGATGATGATGATACACACACACACACACACACACACACACATATATATATGTATGTATAATTGGGTTGTGAAGAGGAATGATTTTTATCTTCCCCACTTAAATTCAATCCTTGCAAATGACATATTAAGCTTATATTGAGTTATATTGTTGTAGTGACTTCCTGTCTTTTTGTTAAATGGATTTGAGTCTTAAAGAATATCTTACCCTTAGTTGGAGGGTGGGGTGCTTGGAATATTTCACTTCGTTTAGATGGTAATTAAGGTAGACCATAATTACTTAAGTTTCAATAACTCCACGAATGGTAGGTGTGGCAAGATGACATGTGTAGGATAGCATGTATTTCTTCTTAAGAGGTCACATGTTCAAATCCAATGTGAGATAATAGTTCCATAGATTTTATTAGCCAAATCATTGCATTGAGACAACTCCCTTATCCCATAGACAAGGGGGTTTGGGTTTTAAACACCGATTTGGTGTCTGGCTTGGTTGTGACCTTAAAATTAGATTGTTAAAAATTATTATATTATTATTGATAGATCTTATTGGATATAATGAAATTAGAATTGGGTTTCTAAGAAGTAATGATTAATCAGGATGAAGATTTACCTTTCCCATTCCTAGTCCATCTGTCGTTTTCAGGATGTCTTCTACTGTTGGTATATTGGGAGAATCAATGGAAATGGAGGAGGTGGATTATATTGAGGACCCGCATCCTGATCGTGTTATTTTCGGGTGCCCTGTTTTCTCATCTGCGGAAGCCGGCCCTAGTCTCCCGTCAGAATCATTTTCGCCTAATTCCTCTCTAGTGGTTGCCTTGTCGGATCACTGTTCAACTCCTCCTTTAGCTGGAAATACCCCTCTGGGTTCCCCTGCTTCGAACATTCCCCCTCTGTCCCCTGGGACCCTCCACTTTCTGTCGGCTATCACGCCTCTGTCACCCTCTTTTGATCCGAATCTGCCCATCTCATCTTTCTTCGCCGCGACGTCTGCTGATCCTCATCCTTCAGTAGCCCCAAACCCATATGTTCCCCTCCATTCGCCATCGGCCTGTTTCAAGAGTCCAACAGTTAGGGTTAGGTCTGCTAAATCCATCCCTCTGGACTACTCCCTAGACCCTTTAGCGGACCACCCATATACACCTCGTACGTGGAAAAGAAAAACAAAGTGCGTGAAATTGACCTCAAAGGTTATCTCGATCCATTTCGGCGAGACCTCTGCTATCGGGGAAGCAGCTATCATGGCTAGAACTATACTCATTGGACATGTTCGTGGAAGGGCATATTCGGCCACTCGGCTCACTCTATGGGTAAAGGAAATCTGGGGGGGCGTTCTCAAAGAATTACCTGAGGTACAAGTTTTACCTAGAGGCTGGTTCGCTCTCCATGTTGCAAAAGAGAACTACACAGACTTGGTGCTCACTAGATACTGGCACATTGAGATGGCGCCAGCCCTATTAAAGAGATGGCGTCCTCTCTTTGATCCAGAGAGAGAACAAATTGGGGCCGATCCATTATGGGTTCACCTGCTAGGGCTCCCTCTTCAGTACTGGTGTGAGGAGGTATTCATTCGTATACGGAATGCACTGGGGTCATATCTTGACCATGATCAGACTTTTGTAGAATCAAGGAACATAACCCTTGCTCGTATTCTGGTATACTTGGATACCCGTGAGGGTTTGGAGGAGAAGATTACCTTGCATTGGGGGAAATACACTAGGGTTCATATTTTGGACTACGAAGGGGTTCCATTTCGATGTCGTCGCTGTCACAAGGTGGGGCACATTTTCAAGGACTGCCCCCTCAACAAGAAACATGAAGACACCCCTATATCATCCAATGCACCCTCCAGGACTGTCTCGCCGGCTATCCTGCGTTCACCTGCACTGGGAATTTCTGTCAACACTTCTCAAAAGGCAGCGGACGAGGGTCGCAGAACTCTCTCGCCGCTGGTCACCAGATCTCGGGCAGCTGCAGAAGCCGCCATTGCTTCGGATACTTCTCTATCTCCTCCTTTCTCTTGTATTTCACTCTGTTCCTCCATGCATATACCATCCATATCTGCAGCATATTGCACATTGCCACCTCACCTGTCATAGCTCCATCTACTCCCTCTTTGCATACATTATCCTCGCCCTCCTCATCTCCATCCTCATCACGGGGGTCAAAATCTCATCATTATAATCTTCATCCTCGTATTTTCACTCGCAGATCCCCGTTGAATTTTGCTGGTTTGGGTCTTTCCATACCCGGTTCAGCCCCCATGACTTCTCGGGGGAGAAAATCTGACTTACCAAAAGCTATCAGGCATGCTAGAGCAGAAGTCGCCAATCCACTCTTGATGGGGTTCTTAGAGCAGTGAACACCCCTGGTAGCCTCCCTCCATGAAGTGTCTATCTTTTAATTGCAGGGGCATGACTAGTGCCTCTAAGAAGCTAGCCCTGCGTAGACTCTTTGAGACTGTACCTGTCGACATTATACTCATACAAGAAACCCTTGGCCTGGTTGATCTCATCTCTGATTCTTTAACCTCTATATCTCCGGGGTGGAATTTTTCGACCATGGATTCTACTAGGAGATCTGGTGGTCTTGCGATTGGTTTCAATCCTAAAACTATTAGAGTTCAAGCTTCCTGGGGAGGTTTGGGGTTTATGGGAATAGATCTCTTTTCGGTAGACCTAGGGACCAGCCTTAGGGTTATTAACATCTACGGTCCATGTCAACAAAGGGATCATTTTTGGAAACATCTGCTGGGTCTCTCCATTTTCTCTACTGATCACATCATTATTGGGGGTGATCTCAATTTCTCACTAGGTTATGGTGAATCTTGGGGATCCATGGCACAAGTGGACTTGATCACGGGCCATATGACTGATCTTCTGGAGAGATATAGCTTGATCGATGTCCCTATGAATAAACCACTCCCCACATGGAGGAACAGAAGAGTTGGTGAGGCTGCCCTTGCTCGCAGACTGGACAGATTCATCATGAAAGGGTCCCTTATACAACAGATGCACCACTACAAACAATGGGTTGGAGCTGGAGGCATTTCGGATCACTCTCCAGTATACCTGGAGATCTTGGGACCTCACCATAAGCCAAAAGCCCCTTTCAAGTTCAATCATGTCTGGCTTCAGGACCCATCTTATGTTAGTATGGTTAAGGATTTTTGGGTTGCGAATCCAATTGATAGATTAGAATCATTGGCAAAAGGTTTTTGCTCCAATCTATCCCAGCTCAAGCACCTCTCTATCAAATGAGCCAGAGAAAAACACCAGAGGGAGAATTCAGCTCTTTTGCACATAGAATCATAACTCTGCTCCTTATTGGACGAGTGAGGATTGGGGTTTATCACTGCAGAAGATAAATCCCACCTGGTGGAGCTTGAAAACCAGAAGTCAAAGATACTAAAAGACATAGAGGAATCTATTCGTCTTCGAAGCAGAGCCATATGGTTAGAAGTTGGAGATGACAACACTCGATTTTTCCACAAATATGCTAAAGGCAGAAAGGTCACGAACACCATCTGGAACATTCCATTGCCAGAGGGAGGAGTGGCTGATACTTTTAACAAGATCTCCCACCTAGGATCTACTCATTTCAGGAACCTCTACAAACACCCTCCAGGTTCGACTATTACTTATATTATCAATATTGCTGGACACTTCCCTAGGTTTGTAAATGAGGATGAGGTCGCGACATTATTTGACCCTGTGACACCTGGGGAGCTTGAGGGAAATTTAAAATGGTTCAAAAAGGACAAAATCCTGGGCCCGGATGGTTGGACCATCGAATTCTATCTTGCTTTCTATGAGCTTCTTAGCCATGATCTGCTGAGGGTAGTGGAGGACTGCTGAGTATCTGGGTCATTGTATAATGCCATCAACTCGACCTTTATTGCCCTTATACCTAAATCAGACTCCCCATCCTCTTTCAATGATTACAGACCCATTTCACTGTGCAATTGTCTCTATAAGATCATCTCCAAGATCATTGCAAATCACCTCCGCCCTATCCTGTCCCGTCACATCGCCCCTCAACAATTTGCTTTCCTTGAACATCGTAAGATTCATGAAGCTATTGGCTCAGCCCAGGAAGCCATGCATACCATCTGGGCCAGACACCTAAAGGCCATCACCCTAAAGATCGATTTGGCTAAGGCATTTTATCGTGTTAGTTGGCTATACATTAAGATGCTCCTTATCCATCTGCGCTTCCCCCTCAATTTCATCACCAGGATCATGGCCTGTATCACCACTCCTACTTTCAGTGTACTTATCAATGGGTCTACATCTCAATTTTTCCATTCTGAAAGAGGTCTCAGACAGGGTTTCCCCTGTCTCCTCTTCTTTTTTTGATTGTCATGGATAGTCTTAGTCAATTGATTGCGTCAGCTAAGAGAGATGGTGATCTTTGTGGTCTCAAGATATCATATGACTGTTTTCTCACCCATCTACTGTTCGTGGATGATGTCATTATTTTTCTTGATGACAGTATCAGGGATTCTCACTCTTTTTCAAAGATCCTCTCCCTTTTCTCATCTACCATTGGGATGCTATCAAACCACACAAAATCGACCATCACTTTCACTCGAACTTCCATCCATGAGTCTCAATATGCTCACCGACTGTTTCCATACTGCATCAATCCTATAGATCGGGGTATTAAATATCTAGGATTCTGGATCAAGCCTGTCAGCCGGAAGATAGCTGATTAAACTTGGCGCGTCTCAAAACTAGAAAAACAGCTTAATTTATGGAGTCACCGATATTTATCCAGAGCCAGTAGACTTGTATTGGTTAAATCTGTACTGGAGGCTACGCCGGTCTATTGGATGGCTCTTGCTTGGATTCCGAGAAGCATATTGGCCATATTACACCAAATTTGTAACATATATCTATGGAATGGGAACCAGGATAAGCGGATTTTTGCATGGATGGGTTGGAATAAGATAGTGTTGCCCAAAAAATGGTGAGGCTGGAGACTAAAAGACTTGCCTCTATTTGCACAGGCTCTAGCTGCTAAAATGGGGTGGACTTTGCTTACAGGAAAAAATATTTGGACTAACATCTCATATCACAAATACATTTGGCCTCTGAATATCATGGAATGTATTCGGCTTCCAAATTGGCCCAAAACCGACATTTCATTTGTCTGGAAAGCACTTCTAAATTCACTGCCTCTCATTAGGGAAAACCTGGTTTGGAAAATAAACGATGGTTCTTTGGCCCGTGTTGGATTAGACCCATGGAATGGGAGTGGTGGTAGAAATCTGTTATCCAGGAACCTCATACAACATCTACACTCTCATGAGATTAAGGTCCTAGCTAACTTTGTGGATCCTCTCAATACTACCATTTTTGCACAACGATGGAAATCCGCACATCAGATTAATCTACCACAATGCTGGCTCCAAGAATGGAATGATTATATTACTGCTCTTTCTGAATCGCACATTAGGATCAAAGAGGGACCGGATGAACTCATATGGCATCAATCTGATAATGGTATGTACACTCCAAAGGTGGGCTATTTAGCGCTGATTTCACATAAGGTTCTACATTTGATTACATTTTGGTGGTAGGAAATTTGGAAACTAACTACGCCTCCTCGGATAAAACTCTTTTTTGGTGCATATGAAAAGGTAAAGTTCCCACAGGTGAAAATCTCATGCACCGAGCTATCTACGGGCTTACCTGGTGTACACTATGTAAAAGTGCACCATAACCAATTTCACACATTTTCCTGAATTGTACAGCCTTGATGACTTTGTGGCAAAACATCTCAACATCTATTCGCTTCACGGGCTCATGAGAAGGTGATGACTTAAACAGAGTTTGGGAAAGTTGGTATCACCGGCATAAAGGATCTAAACTACAGAGCCTCCCTTTAATCATCAGTTGGTATCTCTGGTTGGCACAGAACGGGAACATCTTTGATAACAAACCTATGAGCTGGCCACATACTTCAACACTAATTATATCAGTTTATAACGAGATGCCTGAGCCTCCCCAACCTCGAACCCGAAGGCCTCACGACCCTCCGCATATCGATAAAAATACTCCTTGGGCATATTTTGATGGTGTAACCCAGCAGCAGGGATGCGGGGGTGGTTTCATCTTATTTATCAGCGATCAACATTTCTATAAAGTCTGGATGGGTTTGGGGATTGGCTCAAACAATTTCGCTAAACTCATTACTCTTCGTCATCTCATGCATTTCTCATTGGGACATAACCGCATGAGCATTCATATATTTGGAGATTCAAAGATCATTATAGATTGGTTCAATAATATTACTATTTTCCACACACACACACTCAGTAATATATTGGATGAAATAAATATTTTGAAGGCTCATTTTAATGACATCACTTGCAATCATATCTACAGGGAACATAATAGCAGCGTCGACGAACTATCCAAGGCGGCCACGTCACTTCCCCGAGGAGAGTGGTTGATCTAGGAGCAATGTGGGTCAAATGCATACCATTACTACCATCGGCCTTACATAGACCCACATTACCACAGGGCGGATAGCCCTTGAACTGAATATCTGATATATTTATGAAATTTTTGAATAGTTTTATGTATACAGTGGACATAAAATAATTACAGGGCCCTGCGTGGCAAATATGTACATAAAATAGAAGGACTAAAATGAACATCTTGCGTGATGTTTCTGGTATTTATGCTGATATTTTTTATCTTCTACTGAGCCCTCAGAAGGCTAACAGACACAATAGCATATGCATCATGCATCTACAATATGTAATTTTTCAAGATAATGAAAGATTACGATTTTTCTAGTGGAAAAAAAAAGATTAATAAGGATGAATCCCTTCCTCTTTATTAAGGACCTAAGCTCCTAAACTTAAGGTGGATTAGGAACTTGGTCATGTAATCTAACTCTTTTGTGTTACAACTCTTTCCCAAGCATAGTTTTTAATCAATTTTTTCCTAAATTTTGACAAGGTATTGTTGAAATCACAAGTTTGAACTATGTAATGTGCACAATTTGAGTGGCCTAAGGATTTTCGAGGGAATTCAACACATTTATGCATTCAAAAACACATTTTAAACAACTAAAAATCACAATCTTGCAAAAATTAAATCATTAAATTCCAATGAAAAAACCAAAATATAGAATAGTTAGACTACATCCAAACTTAATAGTCATTAAAATATTTGCAATCATCATAAAATATATGCACAACTCCTCCACACTATTTAAATATAAAAAGCAAAATTCATCTATAAAATTTAATTAAAAATAAAAATGACTAGATTTTCTTGGGTTTTTCCACATCTTAAAATATTTCAAATTAATAAATAAATCATTTAGATAACTAACAAAATTAAAATAAACTTTCAAAATCAACAAACAAATTAACAGACAAATCATTTAACTAATTGACAAACTTAGAATAAATTTGTTTAACTCATTTAACCAATTCACAAAATTAGACTATATTTGTTTAACTAATTGGGAAACTCAAAACAAATAATTTAGCTAATTGGAAAAATTAGAATGAAAAGGTTTCAAAATCAATAGACAAATTATATAACTAATTGGCTAACTTAAAAAATATTTTTTCTAAATAATTGAGAAACTATTGACTATGTTGGACCCACCAAACTTCAGGGGTTCTCCCTGATATGAAGTCCCAATTAGACCTCACACCGTTTGGAGTAGGAGTCCCATCCAGAATACGACCCAGTTGTCGAAGTAGTGAGTTTTTAATGGTGTGCCTTGGCTGCAATAACACATAAAATGGTGTATTTGTGACTTTGGTGAAACAAGTGTGTGATTCTACAGAGGGTCAAGTGCATTGCATGAGAGGTTCTATCACAAAGAGGGGAAAATGAGTGAACCCCTTAGAAGCCTATAATAGTACGCAACTTGGAAGGATCATACGAGCATAAAATACATCACAAGTTAGCTTGAAAAATATTTCACAAGTTAACTGTGATGAAAATATACAACAACACACATTCAACAAGATTCATACTTATGCAAACGAAATAGTTCATAAGCATTAGTGTAAGTGAAACAACATATATTGAAAACATAACAAGAATAGTCCTATTGTATTCATAACATATGCATGAAAATTCGTTGGCTTTGAACTTTTATTAAAGTGAAAGTTCCAAGCATACATATACCATTGATGAACCACTAGTCCACAGAGTGGAACATGAAGCCTACACCTACTCCTCCAAGGAAAGGTACTCTCTCTATGCTATGAAGAGGCTATGGCTCTCAACAAAAATCCCAAGCTCCTAATCCTAAGTTAAAAGCTTAGCCAAAATCATGGCTCCCAGAAGCCCTTTACATGAATTAAGAGGACATATTTATAATAAAAGGGGTGACTATTCATCTCCCTTTTGTGACTCTTAGACTTACATCACGACTCTTCAACTTCATTACAAAATGACTTTTCACATTCCATAATTGACACTTTGAATTTCACTTACAAATTAATTACAAAAGAATATTATAATATACATACCCATATAGGACAAAATTGGGTAGAGCTAACAAGATAGCCTAATAAGACAAAACAAGTTAAGCTTGAGTTTGGGGAAACTCCAGCTCAACAACTTTGACTTATAGTTTCTCGGTCACATGATGGTGATAATATTTTGTCACTGTCCCTGTACTCCCCGTTCCTTGATCCTGGAGGACCTCTACAGTGACCCTCATATGTTTCCCTGCAATGAATAATGTGTCCTTACATCCCTTTTCATCTGTAGAACATTTACCTCTTTCATAATTTCCCAAGAATCTTCCTTCAAGCTCAGTTTTCAAGACCGGCGCTAGTGCTCAGTTCTTCCCCTATGCCAATTTGCAGAGTTTAAAACTAGGACTAGCACTGAACGACGCAAGTGAGCCATTCATCACCCGCGTCGACCCTGTTTTGGCAAGTTTTAAAAAATGGAGTCAAAGCTTCTATCTCTAGAAGTTTCGTGAATGGAAGTATGGTAAATGGTTAAGCAAGATAGAGCCAAGAGAGTTCATTTGGGCTCCTTTCCTGTATTAAAATGGAACAAACCAAAAGGGATAAGGCCTCTCCCACCATAAGAGGATCCATTTCCCCTCCATGAAAGCTATATAAACTCCCCATTTCACACCCTTAGCTAGCTAGTTAAAGGGATGAAATAATCTGCAAATCTTGAGAGCCATATTGAGAACCTTAGCCTTCTAGTTTGTGTGTGAAGGGAGAATAAGCTTGTTGTGTTTGGTTTGGACTATAAGGAAAGAGGCCTTGAACTTTCATTGTGTTGAGGGTGAACCATGAGATGCTTCTAGTGGTGTTGGAACCTAGACACGCCAAAGGGAACCTACAACTCAAGGCTCCGGTTGTATTTATCTTTGAAGTTTTATTAATACAACTAACAATTTATTTCCTAGATCGTGTGTAATATTGCATGTGATAGCTTAAGACTCCTTGAATTTTTAAGTAGATTGAATTCGATTTTATGCTATCACGTTTGTTGTTGTCTCTTTCATGTTTGTTTCAGGTATTTGAACGAAAGGAGCAAAAGGAAGATGGAGCAAGGAGGCAAGATCAACATCAAGTGGATTAACGGTATGAGAGGTAGGCCCTCTTATTCGATTCTTATCTAAGGAAATTTACATTAGATTGCTCTGTTTGTGGCTAGATCTAGTCTTAGGATAGAGGGATCACCTCTATCTGTAGAGGAGATTTACATACTCCAAAAATTGGCGACTCTACTGGAGAGCCTTTTCTCTCTTTGGATTATTTGCATTTCATGATTTGTGTTGAATTTTGTCGTATCATTCTTTCTTTTTGGTTTTCTGTGTTTTACACTGTCTGTTGCCTAGAGTCCTGAATTTAGTTGACAGGTTTGGTTTTCCTTTCTGAAAATTTTTATTTTTCCTTGAAATCCTCGATTGGTGCTGTTTATTTTTTGACAGTCACACTGATCAGCGCGATTTACTCTTAAATAGTCGCACTGTACCCCCCTGTGGCACTTGTTGTTAGTTAAGAACTCACGCCGATTCCTATAGGTTAAGATCATGGTTTCTTCTGAATCATTGTCAATGTCTCCTGTCCTCATAAGTTCTATTTCTTCGCTTGTTTGCCTATATTCTCCCTAGCTAGAAAGCTTCGTTAGCTTGATTGGTTTGAGTTTTCCTTAATTTTTTTAGTTTTTGGATGGTTTGTGTCCTTAGGGCATTTAGGTCATCATCCATTCATTTGTTTGTCTACTCATAAAGTCAATTTGTTGGTTAGATGCCCTGTGCATTTCGTGTTTTAGTTATTGTATTGCTTTGTTTCAATTGAACAAGTAAAAAGTTTCGTTTGCCCTTCTCTTGATTGAACGTCTCTTTTCGAGCATAGATCACATTTCTTGTTTTGTTTTGATTGAGTCTTTACATGCTTGGTTTGAGAGGAGTTATTCTTATCTTGCTTGGTATATGATTGATGCTAGTTGCTTGAATTTTTTTTATTGAAGTGTTTGTTTGAAAGATTCATCTCATCATTCCATTGAAAAATACATCATTCTAGTTTGCTGAACCGATATGTTGCATTAAGTAGCATCATTGAAAGCTAGAATTGCATCATCATAGGAATTTGAAAAGAAATGAACTTCTTTTACATCCCTCAAGTCAGGCCTTATGTTCAACCTGGTGCATTCGTTATGCCTGGTGGATATGGCCAGATCCAATTCGGGAACTTTTAGTACCCTTAGGGTGTCACCCCAGGAACTATCTAGGTACCTTTGCAGCAGTAAGGGCCATTCTTGCAGTAGCAAGGGCAGGTAGTACAACATTAAGGAGAACTGCAACAACCTTAGGGTCAACCCTTGCAATAGCCGCAACAAACTTTGCAGCCGCAGACGGAGTTCGTTCACCAGTCCTTCCAACCTATGTCCTCACAAGGTCAACCTATGCAACCATAGGGAAAACCTTTACTGTAGGAAGGTCAGCCCTTGCAGCAACAAGGTCACCCTGGGCAACAACAAACCTTGTACTCATATTAATAGGGTCAACCTTTGCAAGGCTAAGTTCAAGTCCTGCAGCAGTAGGCTCAAAATCCTTATGTCCAATTGCAACAAGTTCAGAATCCTTATGTCGAGGGGAAGCAGGTGAAAAATCCTTATGTCCAAGGGCATAGGTTCAAAACCCTTATGTCTAGGGGCAGCAAGTGCAAAATCTGCATGTCCAAGGTCAACAGGCTCAACAACCTTTTAACCCGTTTGTTGCTTATTAGCAACCTATGGATGGACAATATCAAGGCTACCTAGGTCAGAACCATCCCTACGGGCAAGGTAACCTACATTGGGGGAAAAATTAGATGCCATATGGACAAAATCATCCACTATGGGGAAAAATCCTTACCAACAAAGATGGGTTTTGCAGTCCAGTCCTGCTTAGAGGCCCCAAATACCTTTTAATACACAATTGCCATTCTTGGCCACATTGGAGCTGCCAGATGTTTCTAGACTTAAGAATGATCCCATTCTTCATTGCCATACTAGCCTCCAGTTCCATCCAAGATTCCAAGCGATTGTCCGAAGTTTGAGGGAAAAGTGAAGGAGGATCCACAAGCCCACATGATGGCATATCACCAATGGTGCTCCTCCAATTCGTATGTTGATGATTCCATTTGTCTTCGACTTTTTCAACGAACTCTCACAGGTACTGCAGCCAAGTGGTACATCGAATTTCCTCGAGGTACCTACAATAACTTCAACACTCTTACTATGGCTTTCCTCACACATTTCCAGCTGCCAATTCACTATGAAACTGGCACCCATATGCTTACGTCACTTAAGCAAGACACTAGGACCCATATCTCCAATCACATCCATGAATGGAGGTGTCGATGTCACCTGATCAAGTTTGAAATTGCTCATGAGTTGTTGACAAAATGGTTTATCAAGTCATTCATCAACAAAATTGCTGAGGACATAGCTATGGGTGGGCTTGTCTCTGAGAAGCAAGCCATCATTCGTGCCCAGTATTTAGACCTCATCTACTCACAGTCTGGCACTTTATATGATATGTTATCTGATGCTCCAAGACCATCATCAAAAATAACAATATCGAAGTGTCCAGCTACCCCACCTGTTGATGGAGTGATTGGTTCTGTGTCTCAAACCCCCACAAAATATTCTTCCAAGCAGAAGGCGTTATCAAACACTAGTTCCAATGATCCCTCTCGAAATTCACTAGGTCCTGGTAATACCTATGAGTTTCACGCTATCCAGTCTATCGCAGCGAATAAATCCTCTAAAGGTAAAAAGAAGGGCAAAGGCAAGGTCAAAGCCAATGCCCCAAAATAAGGCCCTCCTAAGTCATCTGTTGGTGATGCTTCTCAAAGGAAGCCCAAGTATCCATGCCTCATCTGTGAGGATGATCACTATACTAAAGATTGTCCTCGACGATATGAAGTTAGTCGCTTGCTCAAAGGGACCCCAACTATCTTGAAAGAGCTCTTTCTATCCCAACAGACCCAAAGAGTAGACCAACCTCATTCTTCCACTTCCTTAGGTTCCCAAGTGTTTATGATGAGTATGCCTATAAATTTGGCTACCAGATCGAAAGATTATCAAACACCTACTCCGACATCAGGGAAAGAGAAAGAAAGTACCCCTTCCTTCTCTATCCCATCAAGTTCTGGTCCTCTCCATATAGAGCGACCTAATATTTATTCTGCTATTCGAACACCCTCTCAGTGTGTTGTGAAAGTCCTCGTATAATTCAAACGCTCGAGCTACTCAACATTATAACATTGTTGAGGATTTGGCTCAAGCACTGTCAGCTATGTCTGCTCTCGAGGTCCTTCAAAGATGTCCTTCTCAGCAGAAAGCATTGCTATCAGCTAGTGGAGGTATTGATCCATATGATTCCAATATCATTTGTCTTGATCTGGAAAACCATGTTCCATGCTTACCTCATCAGATTGCATTTCTCATTCAGGTGATCACTAATGAGAAGACAATTCACATGACTATCATTGATGAATGTGCTTCCACCTGCATCATGTCTGTCTCTTGTTGGAAGGAAATTGGTTCTCCTACCTTGAACTAATCACCTAACATGTTGGAAGCCTTTGATGGACGTGATTCTCGACCATTCGGTGTACTTGCTAATCTCCCCATTACCTTGGAAGGAAAGATAGTCAATGTCAAAGTAGAAATTGTGGATGCAAATCTTAACTATAATCTTCTACTTGGACGAAGTTGGACCCATGCTATGCATGTTGTGGCCTCTTCTCTATTCCGTGTGTTGCGTTTTCCCCATCAAGAGAAAATTTTCATGGTCAACCAGTTGTGTTTCTTTGCTTCTTCTTCCTTGGATGGCAATGTTCCTTACGTGGAGGATACTAGTGCTCCTTATGAGAGTGTGGGAGCTAGACTTTTTAAATATCTCGTCTTGATGGGTATTTTTCCTCTCCTACCTCTGCATGTTTCCTCAGTCAACATGATCTTGGTTAAGTCTGATCCTTGGGTCATTCCCTCTCATGATCTTGTTGACACATGGGGTGATGTCATGCCGTTAAGCCCTGTCGAGATCAATTATGTGGAGATTGTTTCGACTTTAGCTTCAGTACCTACTGATCATACTACTTCGAGTACGTCACTTGACACATATTATCAGTCCCCAGGGCTTGGTTCTTCAGATTCTCCCGATTCCTTAACCAAAACTTTTTCTTTTGATGAAAGTATCATGGAAATTATGCCTTTGGAGGAAGTACCATGGAGTGATACTCCTCATCGTTCCTCATTCTTGCCTAGCCCGACGATCATGTCTACCTTTCTAGAGAAGTTCTCTTCTCTTTTGCCAAACCAACCACTTTAGACGCCTATCATGACCCATGAAGTTTGGTCGGAAGGGAACATGGGTAATATTACCCAAACGATGCCTATTGACATTTATGTTAAACAGCATATCGTTGAAAACGTTCATATTGGGGTGACTTATTCTCCTGATGAGATAAAGCTCTATAATCTTATTTTTCAAGAGTTTCAATATGATTTTGCATGATTGTATGAAGAAATGCTTGGCATCGACCCAAGTATAGTCATGCACGAAATTATAACTTATCCTAACGTGAAGCTTGTTCGTCAACGACTTTGTCCAGAGCACCCTAGAAAAGCGACTTCCATTAAAGGGGAAGTTGAAAAGCTTCTTAAAGTTGGATTTAATTATCCTATCCCTCTGAAAAATTGGGTGTCCAATATCGCATCGATAATTAAGAATCAGGGCACCATTCGGGTCTGTGTTGATTACATGACCTTAATCGTGCTTGTCCAAAGGATAATTACCCCACTCCTTGTATAGACTAGATCATCGATGAATGTGCTAGGAGTGAGATTTTCTCCTTTATGGACGGTTTTTCTAGTTATAATCAGATAAACATTGCATCGGCCGATCAAGATAAGACCACCTTTATCTGTCTGTGGGGGACTTTTGCATATAAAAAGCTCCCTTTTGGCCTTAAGAATGTTGGGGCTACTTTTCAACGAGCATTGTCCTATGCTTTCCATGACGTTAAAAACACCGTTCAACCTTATTTGGATGATCTTCCTGCTCATTCACATAAGTGCCATTACCCTCTCGATCATCTTCGAAAAATATTTCTTCGTTGTAGATACTATAACATTCGGTTGAATCCGCATAAGTGTGTCTTCTGTGTAGAATCCAGGTGACTCCTCGATTTTATTGTTTCGAATGATGGGATTCGTCTTGATTCTCTCAAAGTCAAGGCTATTGTTAATCTATCCCCTCCCTTTTCATTGCATTAATTACAGAGTCTGCAAGGGAAAGCGAATTTCCTTCATCGCTTTGTGCCTAACTATGCTGAGCTAGCTTCAGGGTTCACCCAATTTCTTAGGCAAAGATCTCCATTCATGTTGGATGAGGCTGCCCAAAAGTCCTTTGATGACTTGAATACTACATTGAGTGTACAATTTTTGCATTGGAGAAAGTTAGTTATTTCTCTTGGATTTGCGCAAGGAAATATGAGATTTTCCTAGTTTTTGGGAGCTATTTTTCTCAGGAATTGCACACAAAAATAGGAGGAAATTGGAGGCCTATTTTGGCTAAGTGTTGGTCAAAGCAGGAAAAATAGGAGATCAGTATTGCAGTGCATGTTGAGCTTCTAGGATTGAATATGTCATTGTCTCATCTGATATAATACAATATAGAGGAGGGGTTTTTCCCAGTTGGGTTCCCTAATAAAAATATTGTGTTCCTTGTGATTGAATGATTGCATGTTTTTCTTTTGTATGTTTTCCTCTCCACATATTGAGTAGAAGAAATTTGTCTATTGTTTTCAGATTAAATTCATTATTAGTTGCAAATTTCGAGCTATTTCTACAGAGTATGCATTTTAAATATAGTTAAATTTATTACACATATTCCTTTAAGAAAGCACATACATTATTATAATTAATTTCAAAAATATATATATACTTAAATTTTAAACCTTTATGAAAAGGGTAATTTTTAAGAAACTCAAACATGAAATTATGTATTAAACAAATGAAAAACACATTAGATAATAAAAGGAAAGATATAAACCAAAGGTTATATTGTATAGTTGATTACTTATCTATGACAACCGAAATGAAGTATGTGACATCAAGTATCACTTTCATACAAGTTGATTGTTGAAAATACAACAAGATGATGGATCTTAGTGAAAAGAAGTCACCTTCACTAAGTGGGCCTGCTGGCTATTGGCACAAAGTCTATTTTTAGACTATGTCTATTTTTTAGACATATGGATCATGGTCTATGAGTTGAAGGATACTATTTGTGGATGATTGGTCAAGTTGGTAAAAATAGATGGACCTCTATTTTTAGACATATGGGCGGAGTCTATTTCTAGACTGCCAGGCTAAAAATAGAACAACCGAATATTATTAGCTCTTAATAATATTTGGACTATAAACATTATCTTATTCTCTTGGAGCACTTCAGTTTGAGCTACAAATGTGGTACATGCAACTGCCAGAAGGAAATATGTGTTTCTTATGGGTTAGTTGAGATATTGCATGGAGGACTTCAGTTAGAACTTCAGTGATTGAGTTCTGTGGAGTTGAATGAGGAGTTGATGGAGTTGTGTTCAGTTTGACTTAGTTGAACTAGTTGTATTTAGTCT